>JAVCKT010016428.1:4176-14910 GCA_032273925.1 Rhynchotus rufescens
CATAGCTGCACGACAAAGCATAAGGATTTAAATTGTTTACCTACCTAAGCTTTAATTTATGATCTCCACAAATACCCCTGAAATGAAAGAGCCTTTTATTTGTGCCATCTTTGTTTCAGAACTCAGGGAAGACTGTCAAGGGCATAAACTGCTGCTGGCACCCACTATTCCCACTGGAAGCCAAAGGGATTCAGATGCATAAGTCTTGTTTATGCCTTAAAAAAAAAATCTCTTCCATAGACTTACCAAGACTGGAGAGCTACATAAGTAACTCAGAATTCAAATGCTATCACTTATTAAAGAAGTAGGAGGTTGTTTATAGGTTGCGTGGTGACAATAGCAGATTTGACTGCAGAGGCAGCCAGCAGCCCAGGCAGACACCAACTGGCCTCTTTGACCTTGCAGAGATGTTTAAAGCTCAAGAAACATAACTATAGATTTGCAAGAGGAAAGAGGTTGAGAGAAGCCTATGGGAAGGAGAAGGTTATGTTGGAGGACAGAATTGTTAAGAGCCATGGAGGAAAAACCTGTTCACTCTGCACATTAAGAAAACTAGATACCTTACTGCTGCCCCAGTCAGGGATGTAGGAAGATACTGAGTTAGAAGCAGATTGTTGCCTGAGGGCAGGAAAACAAGCAAGAACCACCTTGAGAAACTCGTGCAACCTTTAAGGAATAAAAGTTTATCAAAAAATCAGGTTAAAGGCCAAAGGCCTCTAAGGAAAGTGCCACCAAATATAGGATTGCTTACAGGGCAAGGAACTGTTCAGAAAATAGAAATATAACAGGTCCCATGGGATTTTATGCATCCTAGCTTATCCATTTCCAACCAAAAACTTCTCCTCAAATAATCAGTAAAATTATATTTTTAAAAGAAACTCCCTCGTCTATTGTATTCAGAACTTAAATTTTTATTCCTCCTACATGAAAAACAGTACGTGTGGGTAGATTCAGCCTGGACTTCTCCTAGACAACCTCATGGTAAAATAATTGACAAAAAGAAAAAGGTTTTTTTTTTATATATGTGTGTGTGTGTGTGTGTGCGCGCGCCTGCCTAACAGCATTTAGGAAAATGTTATGGTCTGCAAAACCATCATGCAGTGTCAGCAAATGGCTAACTTTAGAACACCTTTAATGCTACACCACAGTGCTGTTGTCATTGACAATTAAAATAGTTAATGTGCAAGCTGGCCTTTAAATTGTTGCACTGCTCAAAATAACGGATTGCTTTTCCACGATGACCCCATAACTGTACCTTAGCCACTGCTTGCTGGACAAGAACAGAATCCTAATCGTGGCCACTTGCAACGATCACCTGCTTCTGAGGGGCTAATGAAGAGGAATCTGAGGGGCTACTGGGTGTATTTCAGACATAGAAACATAGAATCATTATGGTTGGGACCTGTGCATCAGTGATCTGTGCAGATCATACTGAGAACCACAGTTACTCAGATATCTTATTCAGCCCCACGGCCTTCCAACACCAGAGACAGCATGAATGATTCAGTCATTTAATTTTCTTCATTGCTCCTATAGGCACACAGTATTTTCAAGCCCTCCTGCTATTAATATTTCTTGGCTATTTAGAAAGAAAGCCCTCCCCCGTGTCTCCTTTTATGTGGATTTGTGGGGCATAAGGACCCGCAGCGCTGACCCGTCTGGCCTACTGTGCAGAGCCAGGCAGGAATTCATGTGTCCCCTCCGCAATCCTTCCTGTGCTCTGCACTATGCATCCAGAAGTGCAAATAAATCCAGCGTACTCAGCTTGCCAAGAAAGATTAGTACCTGAGAGCTGAAATCAGGGCAGATTGTATTTCAAGCCATTTTCCCCTTTCCCCATTCTGCCTCAGCTTTTTTTTTTTTCCTTCTCTCCTCTCCCCACCTCTTCCTCTAATTATTCAGGTTAGAGATGAAATGTAGTAGTTACATTATGCTAATATCAAACTCATTAATGTTAGGCAGAAAAAATATGGGAGGTAGCCTGCCAAAAGCTAAGCCTTTGCTTTTGCATTCATCCAGTAAAGTTCATTGAAATGGGAATTCATCCCTGTACTCTGGATTAGAATTAAACTCTTGGCTTACTTAAAGAGCTATGTAAGGGATACTGGCACAGAAGATGCTCCTGGTAATATTTTACTGCCTCTATTACAACTTTACTTCTGTGACCTTATGCAGAAAAAGTCTAATTCAAGCCCATTGAGGATCTAACTGGGAGCTCTGTCATTTGTCCCAATGGCTGCTGAGGTTTAGCCCAGTTCAGGGTCTAGCATCATGGAAGGAATTCTTAAGAAACAGCATTCTTAAGGAATACATTGTTACCCTTAAATACAAGCACCAGGAGTACAAAAGCATAGGTTTGTTCCTTATTTCTGATTTCTTCTCAAGGAGGAGTCCTATACCTTATTTCACTTGCATTCAGACTTTTTTTTCCTTGAAAGTAGGACTCAGTACAAATCACACACACAAAAAAGCCTTTCTTTTAGGTAACGAACGCAGGAAATTTCTCAAGCTTTGCCCAGCACTTCAGGCATAGCAGCACGCACGCTCCTGCACACCACCACTGCGGCCTCCAACCCTCTGCTCCTTCTCACGCAAGTTTGCTTCCAGAGTTTCAGCTTGATTTTTGTAGAACAAAACAACCAGGCAGGAAGTGGCTCCCAATCCCAGTATTTAATTACAGGGATAAACACTTCCATAAAATATTCATTCTTCTCTGGGAACAACTTTCAACCCTGCAGACAACAGTACGGTCATACCAGTTATTTCATTATAGCAGCCTATATTATCACCACACATTACTTCCCTTCCAAAATGTTTATATAAAATTTATAACGTGATAGAAAGATCTTCCCCCTCATTTTTGTATGCAAATGTAAAACCTTGTCCATTTCCTCACAGTATTTGTTCTGTCTAATTGCATTTTAAATGAACATAAAGTAACTACCCCAAAGACATTAACATGCTTCTGCCAGGGCTCTGCAGATCCTGCTGGCACATGTTGAGAAGCTGGTGCATCTCAGATGATCTGAATTTCACAGATAGCCTGTCACCAGGGTGGAAGTGGAACATGCCTGGAGAAAGGCTTTGGGGGGCTTGGGGAAGTTTATTTTATTTTTTCCTTCTTTTCTGATCAGAATCCAGTGGTAGAAAATTTAAAATCTGGCAATAGTTTGGAGAGAAAGAGGCTTTTTCTATAATCACTGGGTCCTCATTGAGCCAAAACAACTTCAAAACATGCTAAAGACAGAGTTAGACAGGGCTGGTTGGCTAAAGCAGCTGTGGGTGCCAAGACACAGTAATAAGGAGAGCACTGGCAGCCATTCAACTGAAATAAATCTTAGAGAAAAAACTAGACTAGAAAAGAATGAGAATCCAAATTGATTTCCAGAGGTGTTGAGTGTCTGCAGCTCTGTGGAGAGTGCTCATCTCTCAAAAGCCACCTGGGTTTGTCCCTCAGTATTCTTGTACATTGTGATATAATTTCAGGGCAAATAACTCAGGGATGCTTCTTGTTAAGATCTTTACAGGGTCTTGAATAAATCTAGTCTATAATGAGGACATATAGTAATTACAGGCTTCTGAGGGAGAGGACAGTTCAAAATCAGCCTTCCAAATCAGAGATGAACCTTGGGGTGCAAGGTGAATTTCCTGGCTATCCAGTCTGCTCTTGAATCTGTCAAAAACCTGAGCAAGTGTTCTTTAGAAGAAAGTAGAAGACTAAACACCTGGAGGGCTCTAATAATTGATAGTAAGAAGAAAGCTGAGCACTTTTGAAGTTAGTTTTCTATGTGAAATGTATCTAGTGCTATTTAAATAAAAGATAAATCTCCTTTAGTGAAGAGAAGAATAACAGAAGTATTGAGGAGAATTAGGAAAGTATCAAGGAGATTTTCCAGTAGCTTCTTATCCTGAAAGGGATGATTCTCACTGTACTCAAGAAATTAATTTGATCTATAGAGCCTTTACAACTAATTTTAATTCTTCAGAACTTGTAATATATTCAAGTTATTTCAAATATTAATAGACACTCACTTTTAATAACATTTGAGATTGTTATCAGTTCCTCTTCTTCAAAATGCCTGGCTTTTTTAGGGGTAAAATTGGCTGCAGGCTGAATATAGCAATCAGGTTAGGGGTGGAGCAGCAAGTACCCACTGTAGAATGGATACTTTCTAAATATATTGATTGGTGATCTAAAGAAGTGACATACAACAGCCTTAGCTTCTCCGGAGTAGTATCTCCATAAGCTTTGGTTCAGTCCATGTAAAATTCACAGTTAATTAGCTAGAAACTTCAAGTATTATCATCCATATTAAGGTAACTAAAAAAACCCAGACAAATAACAAAAAGCAAAACCCCAAGGTCACTCCACCCAGTGCCTGTATGATAAAGAAATGCTAATATTTATTCTCTGTATTATTTAGCAAGAACAGAAACTTGACTGAAGCTGGCCAAAGAAAATACAAATTAGAATGTCTGCTCCACACTCTGGCTTTTCTCCATGAACCACAACAAAAGGCTACCTAAATGTGTGTATATTCGTTGGGGACATGGGGCAAAAAGCACAAAAACATTTTATTTGATCTTCTTCATGCCTTAGAAGCAGCGACATTCCAGCACTGAAAAGTTCTGATCTAATAAAGCTCAGTGAAATGAGGTCATTTCAGTGCAAATCTGTCAGTCTGAAGTGGTATGACATCA
The DNA here is from genome assembly GCA_032273925.1 of Rhynchotus rufescens. Lineage (NCBI taxonomy): Eukaryota > Metazoa > Chordata > Aves > Tinamiformes > Tinamidae > Rhynchotus > Rhynchotus rufescens. Next base: position 8,878 of record JAVCKT010016428.1, read on the forward strand.
TGAACACACTATTGCCTTGCGACTCCATTTTCCTATCTCAGGATGATGCCCCAAATACCAATATACAAAAATGGAAACATTCAAGTTCCGCACTTCTACTCACCCAAGGCACTCTGGCAGTTCCCATTGACATATCTGTGTCAAACTGACCGAAAACAGTTTTAGCTGACTTTGACAAGTTGAAAGTGTTTGAATCATTTATCAATTTTTCTAAATGTAAATGAAAATTTTAGGGGAACTCCAATCTTCACGAGGAAAATATAACTTTCATGAATTACTGAGAATTTCAGCTACAAAAACCTTACCCCTTATCATTCAGTATGCTGTAGCCCTAATTCTCTGCTTTAATTGTATTTACTAGTGCAGAAATTGAAAGCCCTTATTGTTTAAGTATAATACAGACTTTAATTTGTTAAAATACTACCTTCTCTAATTTCATTTTCAGATGCTTCCTTTGGTATCACTGCATTTTAAAGGACAGTTTCATGCTTTACCATCCAGTTTCTAAAAATAGTTTAGGAACTATGTAATAGAATGAGTCTTTTTTGTTCTGCTCTTTAAAAACAAACTTTTGGCTCTCCACATCTCTTCTAAAGAGATCTTTCCTTCTGTTCAGTGCAGAAAGACCCTTCCAGCTCCTATTAGCATACACTAACCCCAAGGTATAAGCCCAGATGGGTGACACAAGCTGCTTGGAATAGCCTCACTTTGATAAGTTTCAAGAGGGATTTGAGCTGGGCAGGAGCATCATAGGAGATATAGGCAATCACACAGTAAATCAAGGCAAGCCTATCCTTTTCAGCCACCTAATCATGAAGCAGACCTGTCTTCATTAGTCCCTATGGCTACCTACAAAAGCCAGTGTAAGAGCCAGGAAGGGAACACGTGTTAGCTGCCTTTGGGTGTGAGCTCCCCAAACCAGGGCTTGCAGCTTTGTGTCAGCTGATGCATTAGTGAAATCTGTCCAAGGCTGTTTCCAGAGTACATGGCACTGCTCCTGCTTGCTCAAGAGACAGAAGTAAACAAGGCAGCCAGACAAAATATTTGCTGAATGAAGGACAAAAGCAGTAAGGAAGAAATTACATTTTCTAGCTCAAAACAAGCTTTGTAAATATAAAATTAAATTAGCTCTGTTCTCAGTTCTTCTCTTTGCTGTCATGACTGGGTCTCTTTTTCAGCTTTTCACTTTCTGTGCTCAGACATGCTGTTCTGCTCACTTCCAGACGGATGTTTCTGGCTACAGAGCTGCCAAGTGTCTGCCTGTTAGCAAGCGTTTCACTCCTCAGTTTCCCCTAGACCATCGTCCTTACTTCCCCACTGCAACACACACAGACATACTCACACTTCAACCTTCTGACAGACGTAATACTTGAATATATCCAAAAGCAAAAGGGTTTGAAAAAGAGGTGGCTAGACAAGAAATCAGAGTAAATTAAAGTTAGTAAAAGGGAACTAGCTTCCCCCCCACAACCAGAGACTCTAAATCTATAGAACTTGGCCACAAAACCAATCTCAAATGTGATCCCTTCTGAAGGGGGCAGCTCAAGGTTACAGAAACAGGAGCTCAAGAACGGTTCCAAGTCCCCTCTCCTTGAGGTGTTTTGGACTGGGAGGTGGGGCAGGACAGCAAGGTCCAGCCAGAGATCATGCAATAACATATATGTAAAGCAATATACCCTAGAGACAGAGTTGCAGGGAAAGTCAAAAGGTAAAGCTGTTGGGATGGTAGATTCTTACTGATTTCTGCCTAATGTTTTATTGAATATATGGTTTGGGCCATCTGTTTCTAAACTAGAATTTGGCCTCCTCTGTCCCCAGGCTGGCATGTACAAAGGAATAATACACACCAAGCTAGCTGGAGGTGAAGATTAATGGCCACAGACTAGTGTGAAAACAAGGAAATCTGAAGCCATTTCTCTCATCTTATGTGTTCATTTCCCTGGATGTATGAGGTAGGCTGCAATATTTGCCTTACAGATCACTGGGAGACTCAAGCACTGCCCACTGTCTCCTAGACAGCAGGCCCGACAGGAACATAACAGAGGCCTCAGATGCAAGGATTTTTCTACAAAATAATACTAACAAGTGCATCCAAAAGAAACCAAGCTAGAAATAAAACCTATGTGGCAAATGACACCCCCACCCCCATAAGGAAAAAAGAAAAATCAATGATTTCCTGGCTGATAGCAGCATACCAAATAAAACATCTACTAATGCTAGTATCCTATCAATAGTTGTCCCTCATATTAAAGAGATTTAGTACTCCAAGTTTATTATTACTATAGCTATAGTCAGAAGGGCACTTTAAAGGAAGTTTCATTGATTTTATTTTTCCTTCAAGGCAAAGTCTCTCTCTTCCTACCTAGTATAAAGTATATGACAACCTGGAGCCAATCTCTCAAAGGGTAAGAATTACAAACAACCCTGGAAATTCATTGCCCAGAAGATCCAGACTGTACTTGAGGACTGTGGAGATTTAGGGGCTACAAGTGGAAATTAAAAAACATGTTTACAGTTTCCCAAATTCTTTGTCCACAGTTTTACCACATTGCTCTCAGGGATGGAGGGTTGCTGGATACTAGAGTGCAAAAGAGAATCTATGTCATGTGTGAGTTCCTATCATCAAGATGCACATCCTCACTTCATAAAGGAAAGAAAGGAGTATTTTTCTTTCCTGAGCGATACAGCTGAACTACACAGCATAGGAAACCTGCTGAATCTGCAATAGCAGCTTGTTGAGGTTAAACATGATAATTCAAGAATAATTAGAGAATGCCCAGGAAGGACAGAGGGAAGTGAGGCAAATGCATAAAACCAGCTGTGAGGGTCTTTAATGCATTCTACAGAAACATCTCGCGTTACTGTCAGTACAACTTGAAAGTGGTTCCAGCTTTACAGTTCATATCACTAAAGTACAAGCCAGACAAGTATTTATGTAGGCAGCAGTGCATGTATGTGCAGCTGTGATGAAGCCAAGCCTAAGTAGATTTATGTTATAATAATTCTCCACCAAAAAAATAAGCTACTACGTATTACATTCACTATATTTTCAGTTCAAGTGTACTAAAATTATAGAGAACATTTAAGTTTGATGGTGAGCAGTACACCAAGACCAGTATGAAGATGCTCATTGTGTAGATTGTCAAACCAAATAGCAAGTCATAAGATGTACATATAGCAAATGCTTTATGTAACTGGAAATACAATACTAAAAATTTCTCCTGCTTATCCAAGATTTTACTTCCTTTTGAGCAAATCAGGAGTACATACAGCTTTAAAAAAGCAATCACTACTCTTGAGTTTAGTTGAATAACCCAGGGTGAATAATTAACTTGAGGAAATGTAGTTCAACTACATCCAGGCTCATCATCCCTGTGGACATCACAATTTGCACAAACAGCACAGAACCTCTAGGTTATTTCCTTGCAGCTGTTGTCATTCAGTACCCTTTAGCCTGGTGCTGGCACTAGCTACTACCCTTTTGCTTCTCCTTTCTGCACTTGTCACTGACAATGGTAACAGCTCTGAGGTACTAGGCTACTCTCTTGGTGCTGTTTACTTCAGAAGACTTAGCATCCCGAACACACAAGCTCCCTGATTTTCTGCTCCAGTCCCAGAGTACCTGCCATCTTCCCTTTGTGCCATTACATAGGAAACTCTCCCAGACATCTAGTGATATACTCTCAGGAGCTAAAGCTCTCTTCACCCAAAAGCACAGGCTACAGGTAAGTGAGGAGTGGGAAGAGGAAACCTGAGAGATTCATGTTGTCCATCTCATTTGATAGACAGTCTGTAGCCCAAGGCTAGAGAGTAAACTCTCCTTTGGTGGACTAGGTTTACTGGTAACAATTTAATTTTCTCTCTTCAGCATGCTTAGAGGCTGGTAAGACTTGATAGTATGTGACATCGCCCACTGGTCTCAAGGCTTTCCAGCTGCTCCTACTTCCCTAAGATATGGAAAAGATGACAAGTTGCCCTCCTGATTGGGCTGTACAGCACCAATGCCTGGGCAATCTCACTTCACAACACTAGTGTTCAAAAAAGTTACCAATGATAGAACCTCTATTTGTGAACCTAGCACTTCTGCCTTGCTTAGAAGAAAGGAGCCTTGTAACTGAGGAGGTTTGCCTTGTTGAAAGGAACCATCTTCTCGGTACGAGCATTCACTGCACCCAAAGGATTATGCTGCACATCAGAGGAGCACCTAAACATGGCTGTAGAGACAAATTCCTGCTTCCATCCTTCCTTTCTCCAGCAGCTGAATAACTACAGAAAGTCCAAGAGAGCAGATGAGTAGTTCTGAAGCCCCTGACCAGAACCTAGACCTTAGAATACTGACGAGTGACACCTCTTAATGGTGTTTGACTCTGCTAGTCATACAAAAATAACTTGATATTTAATTTCTACAATTTCTGCCAGTTTTTTTCCAAAGGAAAAGCCAATTCTAAAATCAGTTCTATTTTCACATGCAGCAGAAGATTCACTTTTGTTGACATTTAGTGACAATTAGTGACAAAGTATTAACTTAAGAAAGTCTAAAAGAGACAATTCAACAGAAATAACACATTAAAAGAACTTTCCCCTATACAGAGCTTAATCAATTGGATTATCAATTAATGACCAAAACATTCTCTGAATTTATTTCACTGAATTTATAAGCAGGTCAATCATTTTTTCAACTTGAAAGAGTTGAAAAGGTACTTAGTGAGCCTGTATAAAAATTTTGATTACACTATTTTCTACATAGGGTCAGCTCTAACTGGACCTTGTACAAGGTGTGAACCCTGAAATAACACTGTTCACATAAAAGCTTCAGAGGTAAGTAAATAAATCATTATGAACTATTTACCTGACCATTTTATAGTTCCTTTTCTTCCTCACCTTCTGAGACCAAATCAGCTTGCTTTATTTATTCAAGATTTTATTAGACCATGAAAAGGAGAAAAACTATTTATTTCCAAAGCGTGATCCTGTATATTGAAGCTCAACAATACTCACTAGCTATGATTGTTCAGCAATGTCTGGGGAATCTGGTTCTGTTCAATGAAGATGAGACTGAACCTATACTCCCCCTACAAATACTTCCCCACATGATTTATAGACTTCCTTTTGATGAATGTTAGGCCCCTTAGAACTTGCTTTCTCCCAGGATAACAAAGAAAGGTGCTAGCCCTAAGGGAATTCATGCACAATTGAAACAGATACCCAGAGATTTCCCTCTTTGGAACAGTATCTTGTGTTTAGAAAGAACAGTTCATCTATTGACCAGATACACTATAGAAGTAGAAGAATAAACTGAAAACCATAGGAGGTAGAAACTTTCATCAAAAGAATAAAAAATGGCAGGATAGAACCTCTTGCTGAGCTATTGGACTACAAAGTTGTCCAGAGATTTTTCTAAAGATTGCAGAAATTTTTCCACTAGAAGTTTTCCATCAAAAAAGATATTTGATTAAAATGAAACATTTCATAGCTATATATTGATTCCATCTAAATTTTTGATGGACCACTATTAAAGCATTTTTTGAAGAGGCATTTCAACTCATTTTAATGAAAAAATTGAAATGATAAACTGAAATATTTCAAAATGTTACTTTGGTGCATCTTTGTGTGCGCACAGGAGTTCGCTGTAGAATTCAGCATTCTTCCCTTCCCGCAGTCAAGAAAAAAACTTTCCTAGCATCTGAATCTTCTATGCAATGGTCAACCCAAAGCCCCACGGCTCACCCCAGCTCTAGTTAGCTACTAGTAGCAGAGTTTCCTCAGCACCTTCCAAGTTGCTTGTCATGGTGCTTAATACCACTCACTGCATGCTAGATTAGGGAGCAGTGCATGTCAGGGGTGCCTCAAACACCTCCATAAAGGAGAGAAGCTACAGCTATTATTTCATCCCATCTGAGCGAGCACACATTTTGTCACATTATTCATCAAGTATTCCTTCGAGGCTGTGAAAGATTCAAAATTGAAGCCTATGGAATCACAGAAGTAGATTTCTTTCCTTTACTTCTTCATCTACTTCTCTAGAGGAGCCAA
>JAVCKT010016429.1:6038-18694 GCA_032273925.1 Rhynchotus rufescens
TCTCTGTTAGTAATCAAGTAACGCACAGGATGAGTTATTCTGAGGGTTTCTCATGAGACAGATTATTTTACTGAATCTTTGTGGGCTCCATCTCCTTATCTCCTTGTGGACCTTTCAAAAGGAATCTAGTCACTGATGCTGCACAACAGGTAGTGTTGCAGCCTGCCCGGCGTGGAGGGCCGGAGTGAAGAAGCTGCCGCAGCTGGTAGGCTTCCGCGCAGGTCCTGCCCGGGGTCTTGGTGCCTGAAGTTTGCAGTTTGTAGCATACTTGTGTTCTCTTGATAAGGTATCTGCCAAAACAGATACAATCATCTTACCTAGCAGTCCTTATCTCTATGTTAGGATTTTTCTGGGGGGAGGCGGGTTGTTAGCTCTTCTGTTTCTCTATATAGTTTTACCACAATGTTGACTTCCACCACCAGCATCATCTCTTGTGTTACTAATGGAGAGGACTTTTCCATTCCGTTCAGGAAAGTTTCCAGCACAGACTTGTATTGTTGCATCTCCTCCAGAACGACAGCATTCAAACTTAGCTTATGATGCTAAATTTTTCCCTCTTCTGACCCCTGTCACATCTGGAGGATGTCTGTTACTAAAGATCAGGCCTGAAGGAGGTTCCAGGGTCTGCTGACTTTCTTAGGTCGCGCAGCAGTACGTGTTTTCTAACCGGGCTGCACCATGTATCCCACCGAGCAGGTTCGGCAGCTGGAAAGGAGCATTGGACTCAAAGATTTGGCCATGGCTGAGATGGAAGAAAAGATCCGCAACCTAGAAGCTTCCACCTACGATGGGGTTTTCATCTGGAAGATAACGGAATTTGCCAGGAAGCGTCAGGAGGCGATAACGGGCCGCTCTCCCGCGATCTTCTCTCCAGGTTATTGCTCTCAGACTTGCAAAATAGCAAAAGCCTTTTGTGCTTCGACTGGGTGTGGGTTTTCTTAGCGCTGAACGTAGCATTTGAAGAATCTTTGCCTTTCAGACGTACATCTGTTATCTTCTCCCCTTTTCTAGTGGAGCTTGAATCGCTCCTTAACAAATGGGGCAAATGCAGCTGATCTGCTGGAAGAGATGGCTTTTTCATTACAGGAGAATTTTTTTCCTTCCCCTAATGGGAAATGCAACACTTGGGCCCAAAACAAATAAAAATCTATCCCCGAGTTAGAATTAAAACACTCCGACAGCACAGTTAGCAATAAGTGGTTAAGCAAAGGAGAAGATTGGAGATATGTTTTTGTACCCAGAGTATGAAGTTGCAAGAGATAATGTCTAAGTAAAAGCCCATGCCATTTCCAGAGAAGAGCTAGATTATCTATTAAAGGAGGGGCAAACCTTCTCACAGAATTTGTCCAGCCAAGCACTGCTCTTATATTAAAAAAAGAACATCTGGTTATGAGATGATGTTTTTACTTATGAGAGCACATCCTTGGACTACAGCTCTGAGATACAGCAAAGATAAAGCAAGGAAACCCTTAAAGAAACAGCTTCCTGTTGTGTTCCAATTGTTAAAAAATAGTTGAGGAGGCGATTTTGTATTTTATGAGGAGGAATAGCTTAGGTTTAAGCCTAATGGAGAGCTCTTCTGAAACATCCAGTGCTGAGAGCTGCAGGTGAACCTAGAGCCTGGCTTACACTTCCTGGTAAAATGCGAAATCATGTTGTTAGGGCGTCACAGAATATAAGCAAAACAGTTGTAATTTTAAAGAGAAATAAGTATTTTCTGGATGTTGGCTGCTTAGGATCCCTTTTCTTGTGAAAAACTGAAAGAAGAAAAAGGAATCCCCTTCAGGGGAACAGAAGTGCTACTGAAACCCTGCTTGCATGCAATTACCATTTCCTTTTAAAAGTCAGTGACAGCTGTGGAAACCCCCAGCTCTGTCACATTCTTGCAGGGCAGCACTTCCTTTCTCTTTCCCGAAGTGAAGAAATCGGGTTTGAGTTCAGTTTGTTTGGCTTTGAGATAGGGCTGTAGGACTGTCTGCTTTTTGTGCAGTGCTCGAGAGCTTCGGAGCCTCAGTGTCTCCTGAGACTGCGATTGCAGAGAGGCCACGGGCTGAGCTGCTGGTTCTTCCCTTGTGGCCACGTGTCTGCTGCTCACATGGAGCTCCTTGGCTCATGCAACCGCCGTCCTCGCGGCGGGCTGGGATTTTTCTGGGCTTGAAGAATTGAGTCAGCTCGTGGAGGGATATGATGAGCATCAGAGTCACAGCACCCAGGAAGGGAACGTGGTGGGAAGTGATGGGGAGGGAAGGAGGAGGAGGAGACCTCTTGGTCACCGAAGACGTTTAGATGAACAGAGATGTTTCCAAAGCTGCAGCTTGCAATTGCTCTCCCCTCTCTTGCGCTGGGTGATTTTTGTCCTCCCCCCAGCAAACAGCTGTGTGTGGTGCATCCCCTTGGAGGGAAAGGCAGGCAAATGCCACTCGTGGCTGTGGGAGCGGGGCTTTTGTGAACAGTGCCATCAAATGGAAAACAATACTTTGTGGACAGTATGTGCTGTGTTGCTGATTGCTATCTGCAGCCTGGCGATGAGCTGTTTGGGATGTGGCCTGAGGAGCTGGAAGGAACAGGCAGGCTCTGCCTGGAACCTGAGGATGTTTATGGAGAAAAAAGTACTTTTTATTAATCTTGCAAATGGAAAGTACAAGGCCTTGCTTCCTGCAGTAGTTGGTCGTGGCACTCTGCGACAGGGATTTTCATTGCTGCTGCTGATTTAGCTGAGGAAATTACGTGAAAGAAATGTTTGGTTTTGCTGAAAAGTCCTGTGGAGGTGTTTGTTTATCTTGCCATGTAAGATAAATAGCCTAGTACTCTTTGGTGTGGGAAAGAGCTGGGGTGAGAGAGGGCTATGGAATCATTTAAAAAAAAAAAAAAAAAAGATAACAACATGGAAATGAGCTTATTTACTTGTTTTGTATTAAAACACAAGAATGAGAAAATACCAAATCAGGTTTAAGCAACTAAAAGGTGATACAGATACCACTCAGCGATGTTGTGGGTTTGGTGCAGGCTTTTGCAAAGGCCAGACACATAAGAGAATTCAAAAAGGCTCCCCCGGGGCATTAAACAGGACGGTCTAAAATTAGTCTCTGCCTGAAAGCCGCGGGCAGGTGACCCGCTGCGTGCCCGGGGCTGCAGGGCCGGCGCGCAGCCGAGCGCGCTGCTGCGAGCGCCGCTGCGCGAGGCCGCCCGGACACAGCGCGCCCCGAGCCGCTCCGGAAAGAGCCGGAGATCCCGGAGCCGCGCTGAGGCAGAACAGCAGCTCCTGGCCCTGTCACACAGACTCACAGAATGGTTGAGGTTGGAAGGACCCTCTACAGATCATCTAATCCAACCCCCCTGCTCCAGCAGGGACATTCTCGGGAGCTTTTGTAGTGGTGGGTTAGGGCAAGGGCAGAAGAGTCAGCAGTTTCCTTGGTCTGTTCTACAACAGCATGTTACGGATACCAGAGGGTTTGTTACAGCCTTGCTTTGGACTGTCCTGAACTCTGAGATCCTATCTGACTCTTGTCTGAACGTGGTCACCTTCTGGAACCTCTCCTTGGTGCAGATACAATCATATCCCAACGTGGGCTCTTAGAGGATCCAAACTGTAGAGTCCTCAGAGTTCAAAAGAAACTGTTGGCGCGAGGTTTTGTTGGTTCTGCCGCTCACTGTGTCTGTTCTGCAATGCTTTGATAGCTTTCTACACCAGCAAGTATGGCTACAAGATGTGCCTGCGTGTCTACCTGAACGGGGACGGCACCGGGCGCGGGACCCACCTGTCTCTCTTCTTTGTGGTAATGAAAGGCCCCAACGATGCACTCCTGCGATGGCCCTTCAACCAGAAGGTAGGTCTGCAGCAAAACCTGCTTTGCCTAGAGATGTTCTCTCTGGTTTTGTGCCCACGTGAGCTTCTAGACACTGTCAGTCTGGTTTACTCCGCAAGCACAAGAATAAGGCAGGCTTTTGACACGTCCTCTGCCCTTGGGATTCCCCAGTCGTGCTGAAAGTACCAAGTACTATAAAGCAGGACAGATGAAAGGGCAAAGGCAGTGACGGGAGAAGAGCAGCTTATATGAAAAGTGAGCAGAGCCTTTGTGCTGATGTGGGCCTGGGGAATGCCGTCATTTCTGGACTCTGAATTTAGGGTGCAGTTCCTCACTTAATATCAGAAGTTCAGACTTCAGTCCCTAGCCTTTGCAGATGTGAAGCTCAGCCCACAGAGCTGCTGCTGCTGCTGCAGGGAAAGCGCCGCCTTTTTGCTCAGCGGGGCAGTAGCTCTCCAGGACTGGGCAAAGTGGCTGCATGGAGTGTTGGCGACGACTCCGTCCCAGCCCGTTACAGGTTTCCACGGTTAGTCTGACAGAGGCTCTGTGGCGCCACACAAGTTTCCAGTGACAGGGCAGGATGTGGTTGTGCCGCTCTCGGTGACATTCTGTACTCGCCCTCATTGCAGGCGTTTCCCAGACCCGTGGTTGCGTTGTGTGACTAAGTTTGCATTTGCACTTGCACTTTTCCCAGGCCTAAAGTGAGCAGGACATCATGCTAGGTGTCTTTCTCCTACTGCTTTTTGTATGTGCAGTATTACATATAGTATATTTTATTGAGCCGTTCTTGTGTACTTCGGTGTTTCCCCGTAGGTGACCCTGATGCTTTTGGATCAGAACAACCGAGAACACATTATCGACGCTTTCCGACCCGACGTGACATCCTCCTCCTTCCAGCGACCCATCACTGAAATGAACATTGCCAGTGGCTGCCCGCTCTTCTGCCCCGTCTCCATGATGGAAGCGAAGAATTCCTACGTCCGGGACGATGCCATCTTTATTAAAGCCATTGTAGATCTCACGGGCCTCTAACCCTCCTGGCCTCTGGGAGCAGTGAACGCAGAGCCAGCCCCGAGTGGGGCTTCCTCCCTCTCGCGCTGCCCTTCAGGCAGGTCTCGGAGCGAGAAGGGGCAAAGAATGGAAGGGGAAAAGGCCAGAGCCGACCCCAGACGGACCTTCTGCGCTGGGAGTGGAAACAAGGTGTTTGATGGGAACCCTCTTCCCTGGTGTCAGAGAGACTTTTCCTGAGAAGTTTGGGTGTACGTTTACTGTCTGTGGGGGCAGGAATATTTCCTGCAGGGAGTTGGATATCTGAGCCGCTGGTGTCTGGTTTTTGGGTGGAAAGAAGCGCAGTTCTTGCTCTACCAGTGTAGCGCCCAGCCTCGGTGCTCCGTAGCACAGCAAAAGTTGGCCAGCCTAAGGACCGTCTTATGTGGAGGTTTGGCTTGGCCTTCTGGGCTTTTCTTGGGAGATCTTTGTGTTCTTGGCAGCTTGGTTTGCTGAAGGAATGCGGTCGTGCTCTGCTCCTGACAGGGTTGTGCTTTGATGCAGAGGGAAGGCTGGTTGACCTGCCAAGATGGGCTTGAGGGCCCTCAAAGGCCTCCTGGGGCCTTTGGTGAGAACTGCTTCGCGGCTGGTTTGCTGGCCCCGTGTCTGCAGGGAGGCCCTGAGCCCCGCTGCGTGGGCAGCGGTGCCCGGGTTCTGCTCCTGGTTGGGTTCTTGAGCCAACGTGTGCTCCGGAAGGTGCAGTGGGACTGGGGGACAGGGCGGTGTCAGCAGCTGCCCACGTGCTCCCCTCCTGGATTTGTGCAGCGAGAGAAGAGAATCCTCCTAAAGAATGACCCAGATGGGAGCCGCAGGCCTCCAGCCAGCGGTTGGAGCAGGTTTCCTGAGCAGCTCCCGCCACTCTTTGGCTGCCTCTTTGCCTGAGTGTGAGCAGCGCTGGGGAGGGCGATGGCAGGGCTGGGCGCTGCCTGTCCTTGCCCAGGACCCCTCCTGAGCGGGCTGTGATCCCCGTGCTGGGGAAGCTGCAGCCGCCCAGGCACGGGAGCCTGCCCGCGCGCCGGGCACTGCCCGTCTCCACCTGCCCCACAGGCAGGTGCCCTGTTGCCTCGGAGGCGGCGGGGCCGACAGCCAGGGCCTGCGAGGCTCTGTGGGCATCGCAGCAGGTGCCCGTGGTGGGAGCTGCTGCTGGCCAGCCCTGCCCGCCCCATTCTTTTAGTGTGGGCTGTAACACTGGGGGCTGGCAGGGTCCATCCCTCATCTCCTGCTTCCCGCATCCCACGGCTCCAGCTTGGTGTGCGCTACAGCCTGCTCCCTCTGCCTGGCCTTTTGGCCTCTTAGAGACTTCGCGGCCACGTGCTTGGGAGCTGGGAGGGATGGAGAGGTCCCCGCGTGAAGCCTGCCGCCCTCCTTTGCCTCCCTGGCCTCTCTGCACTGCTCCCTCCTGGCAGCAGTAACCTGCGTATCGCTCGGCGCTCAAGTCTTTGTATTTCGTGGAGAAGCTTCTCTTGTGCTGTGACGTCTCTCCAGCATGGCCAGCTCGTCCCTGTAGAGTTGCTCAGTGGTGGCCACTCGTAACTCTAGAGTGACTGGTGGCCAGGTTGGCCTCTTGAGGCCTCCGGCCTTTCCCTCCTCCTCTTTGCTCATCCGTGTCCCTCTCCGGCCAGGCCCTGAGAGCTGCTCCGCTCAGGTGCCCGGCACGGAGGCTGCCGAGGCCCCGCGGGGGGACGGGACGGAGGCTGCCGAGGCCCCGCAGCGCCCTGGCCCCTCGGCCGCGCGCCGCTAGGCTGCCCCCCCGCGCGAGGAGAGCGAGTTCTCGGCCCGGCCGCGGCTGGGCCAGGCGCGGGCACTGCTGCGGGCGCTCCGTGGAGGAGGCGCCGAGCCCCGCGGGGCTCCAGCAGGGAGCGGTTCCCCCGCTCTGAGCTGCGTCCTGCTCCTGTCCCCGCGGTCGGCCCTGTGCTCTGGCCCCTCCGGCTGCCTCCGAAAGTCCAGGGGTGGAGAGCACCCATGGGGGATCTTGGGGGTCCTGTAGCACTGGGGGTGATGGGCAGAGCCTGCCCCGAGGGGCCAGGCTGGCACCCCCAGGGCCTCCCTGCCCCTTGATCGTCTCCCCTGTGCCCCAGCCCCGCGTGCAGCTGGGCGAGGGCCAGGGCTCGGGGTGGCCTCCGCGCTCCAGCAGGAGTGGGAGCAGGGACAGGCCGAGGCGGGTGGGTTGCTGCGGCTGCCACCTCCTTCCCCTGCCCTCGGGGCGCTTCTGGGGCTGCCCCGCTGCTGTCTGCACCCCCTGCTTTGTGGAAAGGTGGGGGCTGCGGGCCGGCCCTTCCCCAGCGCAGACAGGCAGGGGATGGGATGTCTCGGGGTCGCCCTTCGCCAGCTTTGCTCCTGCGGCGTCTCCAGCTGCCCCTCGCCCGGGGCCGAGCCAGGGGCTGCCTCGCACGGAGCTTTTCCAGCTCTTCCACCACTGCCACTATCACCCTGTTGCCTTAGGAGGGAAAAAAGCCAGCAAAGAAGCCAGCTCAGGACCAAGGAGGGACTTCTGGGCCGGGGCTCCTGCCTGGGGCCGCTCTCCAGAGCTGGGCCCTAGGAGGGACTGACTGTGGAAGGGACGTTCTTGCCCTGCAGAGGAGGAAGGGCCCGGGAAGGGGGAGGAAAATGAGCTCTGCGAGGTGCGAGGGTGGGAATTAAGTGCTTTAAGGTGGGGGAGGGAGGGAAAGTGCCGTGAAAATGATGTGCCTGTGGGTGCAGTGGGGGTGCTGAGCACCCCGCGCCCGATGTGGGGTCCATGGCTCTAGGGTGGTGCCTGCAGGACACGCGTGTGGCTGGTGGTGCCAGGCGCCAGGGGGTGGTTCAGAGCGCTCCTGGGAGCGAGGAGGGCTGCAGACCTGGGGAGGGTCTGTTCCCGGTGCCAGCAGGCGCCTTTAGCCCTCTCCTGCCTATGCCCAGGAGTAGGGGCATCGTGTTGGTTCATGGAGAACCAGCACCCCGCTCCGGCCACAAGAGCTTTTGCTGGGAACTAGGAGAGCTGCTGCTGCAAGCAGCTGCCCGGCCCTCTTCTCAGGAGCATATGGGGCTGAGTCCAGCGTGGTGCTGGAGGATCTAGATCCTGCTGGAGGCAGGGGAGGTGATGGACCCTGTGTGCAGCACTGAAGGCCTTGACAAAACTGCCACTGAACAAGACTTTTTCCTCTTCAACTGTGGCCACAGTTATTTGAGGACACCCAGCTCAGGCTCTCCCTGTGACCTAAGTTTTGTTCTATGATATGACATGGTCAACATCCACTAATAAAAGCAGTTTGAAGAGCGTTGTTGTTGCACAGTTCATTGCAGGTGCTGGCTCCAGAAGCAGGGGCAGGAGAGCAGCAGGCTGCAGCCAAACAGAGCCAGGTCAAGCCTTGACTGGGGGGCAGAGGACAGCTCTCAGCTGCTGCCTCCAGTAGAGCCTGAAGGGAGCTGCTCCTCTGGGAGAGAAGCAGGATTGCTGCCCTGTCCAAAAAACACAGGATCAGGTGCCTGGATCAGCCAGGATTGTGGTGCCTGACGGAGCAGTGCAGTCTCTGTCAGCGGGGAAGGAGCCAGGGGAACAAACTGCAGCACCGCCCTCTTCCTGCCCCCCTTTTTTTGGTGTTCATTTTAAATAACTTACCTATAATGCACTGATTTGTCTGTAGCTATTTCCCAACGTCTTAGTCTTGCAGTAGAAAAACCAGCATTGCTTAAGAAAAACAAACTCACATTGCCAAGATGCTTGAGCAGAGTATTTATTCAATGCCAGAGTGAAGAGCAAAACTCGGTACAAACATAAACCCTCCGTGCCTCACTCGCTACTACACCAAGCTAAGTGAGAAGAACCAATGTCACAAGCTGTGGGGGAGAGTGGAAGAAGGTGGAGGCCAACATTACTTTGTGGAACTGTACAGGTAACTGGACTTAGATCTTGTGCACACACAGAACAGGACTCCCTCGCTTTCTGGAAGTCATTTGATGACTGAAAACCTGAGTACAAGGGTGTGGGATAAAGCCAGAGGTGCCAGCAAAGAAGGGGAAAATGGAAGAAGGACACGCAGCCCCTGTGAAGGGCCTGAGGAGCCGCTAAAGCCCTCGGTGCCCATCAGTGCAGCGCCTGCTGCCTCCATCAAGTCTAACCCTGGTGTTGGAGTGGCACAGACAGCTGCCTGTACTCGCTCCCAGGGACGTGGGATTCCCAACGTTCCTCCTCCATTTCAGCCTAGGCTCCCTTCCAAATGTGGGCCTAGCACCCAGCCCCTGGGGTCACTGTGGGCCCGTGGCGGCTCTGGGAGCAGCTCTCGGGCACTGAGGCCATGTCAAGAGTAGAAGCTTAATTTTAGACTCTCTCATTTGGTTACCTGCTGGCCAGAGATCTTCAGGGACAGATACAAGGCAAACGACACTGGGTTCGTAACAGCTTCGGAGCGCCAACTCCTGTGGTCAGAGAGGTCCTCACACGGAGCTGCCGCCCGCTCCGAGGTGGACGAAGCCAGGTCCTAGGAAGCTTATTCAACTGTTGCTGGAGGTGCAGGGGCTGCGTGGCTCCTGCTGCTCCCTCACCCACAGGTGAAACCCGCAGGTGCCTGCACCTACTCACAGAGAACATCCAAGAGACCCCCAAAGTGCCCCAACTGGAGTAGCGCAGGAGGGAGGAGGGGACCATGAAGACCCACCGGCCACCCCTTGGAATAAATAAGTTTCCACTGCCACAGCTTAGTTCAGCAGAGGAAGACAGAGGCAAAAACAGCCCCCCGCTACCCCAGCCCTCCACAAGCTCAGACTGGGGAACTGGTGCTGCCCAGCCTTAGCAGCTAAGGGGGTGCAGCAGCTGCACCGAGCACCAGGGCGAGACCCCAGAGGGCCCTTCAGCAGCCCCCCCCGGCTGCCTCCCCCTCGCGGCCTCCCCAGCCCTCTGCCCCTGCCCGCCCTCGGGGCCCCGGTGTGCCTGGGAGGAGGCACCCGGCACACCCAGCAGCTGGATCAACTGCCCGTGGAGGTCTAGGACAAACAAACATCAATAAAACCAACTACATGAGGAAAAAAAAAAAAAAATCAGAGCAAGTCCTGCAGGAAGGCAGGGCAGCACTGCACCCCTGCTTTAGCCAAGTGCCCTGCAGCCAGGAGCTCTCAGCAAGGCCAGCCGTGGCCCAGGCTCGCGCTGCACGCAGGCTGGAGCCCCGGCCTCAGTCTGTTGTCAGACACCAACGCTCGCCTGGAGCCGGCTGGGGCCAAGCTGCAGCATTTGTGAGAAGCTGTGGGGAGGCTGCCCTGCAGCGGCCAGCTCGGGCTCGGTGCAGTCAGAGCCAGGAACAGGCCCTCAACTCGTCCATGCTGTCCTTCAAGCAGATGCTCCGAGGAGGAAGCGATTCCCTCTCGGGCTCCCCTCCCGACCTGGCCGATGGGATCCACGTGCCCAGAGCCTGTCTCCGCTGCGCAGGGCTCAAAGCTCTGCTAGCTCCAGAGGAAGTGGCTGGAGTGAGGAAGCTGCAGGAGCAGGTGCACCTGGGTTCAACTTTTCTGGTTCAGGAGCCAAGAGAAGAGCAGTTTCCTGGGCCTGGGCTTCCCGGCCTGCTGGATGCGCACGGTGCGGGGAGAGCGCCACACCTTGATGGTCGCGTCGTCGCTGGCCGTCAGCAGCAGCTCCTGCTCAACGGGGCTGAACGCAACCGAGTTGACCACGTTGTCGTGCTGCAGCTTGGCCAGGCAGATGTTGTAGTGCCGGTCCCAGATGTAGCCGTGCCGATCCTCCGCGCCGCTGCGTAACACGAGACACCAGCGAGGACGTTACCCGGCAGCTACGTTTGACCTGCCCGCTGTGTGCGCACGGAAGCCTCCATCTGCTCCCTTGGCATCCCAAGAGCACTGCAGCCTGGGCAGGCAGATTCCTTCTGGGATCCAGACTCTGCCATGGACAGAGTTGGGTTTCCAGAAGCAGAGCCTGGAACGAGGCCTCATGGCAAAAGGAACTTGAGACACGCAGGTGGTGGGGTTGACAGCCTGACTTCACTGCTGGGTTTGCCAGCAAGTGCTGCAGCGTGAACTGCCCTGTCCCCTGCAGCAGCAAGGCTGCTTTTAGTGATTTTTGCAGCACTTTGTCACCCGCAGCCCCCGGAAGGGCCATTTGCCACCCACTGCCAAACACGTCCAGCCCACCCTTTCCTCCTCCCACAGGGATCTTGCAGCAGCCCCACAGAGGTGGCCTCCATTAGCACATCCCACCCGCGCCTGGTGATTCAGCCCTTGTGCTCCTCACCCAGCTCCAGGTCCCCGCTCTGCCCACAACACAGGAATTTCCTGCCCCCAGACTAGCCCTGCCTGCACAAGCCAGAGCCCAGACCCCCCGGGCACAGGGCTCCTGCCCATCCCAGCCCTACACACCTGGCTACGAAATCCCTGCTGACATCCAGGAAGATGAAGAAACACTCCTCGTTGGGGGTGTAGGCCCGATGTGCGCGAAGGGCTCTCTTCACCTCCTTCATTGTCTTCAGGTCGAACACGTGCAGATCGATCTCCTCGGCAATGGGAGGGGGCTGCATGGGGTCCGAGATCACGCAGTCCCGAGGCCAGGCCCGGCTGTTCACGTACAGGTACCTTGGGGAGAGGGGACACCTTGACACCTTGCTGCACCCTCACAGAACTCGGAGCCCCTGCTCTAAATGCCTTTCTCACAGCACTGCAGGGTATCAACAGCTTTGCTGGTCCCCACCAAGGCTGCAGCTCTCAGCTCTGCCAATAAAACCCAGTTTGCAAGAGGGGAACATGTTCCTGAAGTGCTACAGAACCTCTTCCTGCCCTGCTTGGCAAGCAAAGGGCCACCACAACTGGGACTATGCCCCAGAGGCAAGGTTGAACTTCTCTGGCTTTATTAAAACCAACTCCAAGCACAGTCAGATGTTCTGCAGCCACCAGGCTGCCCCAGGGACAAGGCTGGCTGCTGTGGGCAGCACCTTCACTCCCTGCCCGACTCCTAACCTGAGACGGGCTCAGCTGAGCAGAAGGAGGTGAGTTCCCCCGCCAGGATCTACAGAGACACTCGACGGTTCACGTGTTCAGCACGAGCAGGCTCCTCGCTCCACGCAGGAGCTCACAGAGCAGCAGCACCAGGACTCCCTCCCTTGGCACGGGGCCCTCCTGCAGCCTGAAACGCAGCAGGGCCAAGTGCCCTTTCAAGGCATGATGCCTTTTCCAGAAGGCAAAGTTCACTGCTGGCATTCAGAGCAGGGTGAATGCTCAGTGTCCTCTCTGCCACGGGTATAGACAAACAGGTCCCTGGGACAATCCCAGTCTAAGGCATTTGAGGAAGACACTCCAGCTACTCCACAAGCTGCTCTGCTTTTTCTGGCTGTAAAAGTAGCAGTCTACCCTAAGATGGAATTCCTCAGCCCAGCTCCAAAGCCCGGGAGGCTCCTCCCTCGGGAATGGCTTCTTTCTCCGCGTCACCCCCGGCCCCGCTGACGCCCGTGCGCAGCCAGCAGGACCCTGGTGCCCCCTGCCCCGCTCACCTGTGGTCAGGGGAGAGGCCCATGCCGATGATGTGCCCGTGGATGTCAATGACGTGATCTAAGGAGTCGAAGAACTCGTCCGAGCGCCTCTCCTCGCCGAGCACCGGCCCAGCTGTTGTCATCTGGTGAGGCAGGATCCTTTTAATCCCTTGGGGACAGAAAGCAGAGTCAGTGCACGGTGCAGGCGCTGCCAGCACACAGCAGCACTGATGCAAGTGCCCAGGCCTCGGGGAAGGGCTGCCCTTAGCGCTGCTAAGGAAGCACAACTGCCTCAGTTCTGGCAAGGGGGAATGGTCTAGGACAGGGCTCCTGTCCCTGCTGGGGGCCGTCAAGCTCTTGC
>JAVCKT010016432.1:0-11833 GCA_032273925.1 Rhynchotus rufescens
TTGAGAATGCAATTTAGTATGATAGCTAGTGTGATAGTCCAGCACAGGACTTTTATATAACAGTTGTTTAGTTATTACCCATCTTATTTATTGGCCATCCAAAGCATAAATTGGAAAGAAAGCAAATGCAATTCTTCATGTTAAAATACTTAGCGGTTTTATATTAGTGTAACATTTGCAATTCAGACTTTAAAAGATAAGTTAATACAAAAGCTAGTTTAGCTGCTCAGATTATTAATCAATTTTATACCATTATTTGGTAAAGTGGAAATCCTTAGCGTGAGAAGTCAAATCAAAACATAGAGGAGCTTGTATTTGCACTATTTACACTTTAATATACATCATTTATTAAATTATCAAGTGTTTGTTAAGTCTTTGAAGATGAAGCACTTGGTGCTAAATATCAATATCATATATTTTGATTTTCAATATTTTGACACAAACTATGTTTCAGTCAGATCTAGAGGATACTTTAAATTATCTTGTTTGTATATTTTGAGGAAGCAGTTAATTTACATAGGTTACTAATTCCCATGGCATATTCAGTACACTGCACAGCCCTGGATTTTCGGTATGAATAAATAAGAGCAAGCTTTACTTTGAATTAAGTAAATTGAAACCTTAGGATTTTGTCTTAGTGAGAATAAAAGCATCACATGAAAGTCTACTCTTAGTCAAGATCTACTTTTTGTTTCCAAGTAGCAGAATTCCACCCTTTTCAGGCTGAATGTCTGGAAAGAATGCTTCAAACCCCAACCAGTGGTTTACTTGGATGATAAGATATGATACTGTATGAGGAGAGGGGCACTCTGCTAATTTCTGTAGGGAGAATTAAAAACAAAGAAAAAAACCCAAAAACATCATTAGAGAAAGATTACTCTGCTTTTCCCTCAGCAGAGATTAAGAACAGATGGGAAACTCTAATAAAAGGTAGAAAGTTGCTTGGTACAAAAAAAAAGTATAAAAAAGGCTGTGTAAGCCTCAAAACCATTGTTATGTAGTGGTGTTTTTATAGTGGAGCTGCCTGCGGATATCAATGAAGAATGGTTTGTTGGGAGAACTTTATTATTAGAATTTTATTAAAATTTAGATCAATTATTATATAATTAGACTAATATTAGCTTGATAATTCATGTTGACTACACAGTGGTTGCTTTTTAATATGTGTATATTTCTTTTCAAGAACATCTGCCCCCGAAAAATACTGCCTTCTCCAGATTTCCATACTTCCATAACATTTCCTTAAGTTTCAACAGTGCATAACATGCTGACAAGCTTAATTAAAAGTACAATTAATTTCCAGTATGCACCGTCCCGAGCTCAAAATTAAAGCTCATTTCTCTTTCCCTTTTTGTAGCAGCTGAAATCCCTGTTTTAATCTCTGTCCTACCTCGGATGGCTGCAAGATAAACTTTTGCTAATGCAAGTCCACGTGGACCAATGTTCCCATCTCCTTAAACGGCGTGTTCCTGGCAGCAGAGAAAACACTGCCAGGCTCGACCAAGGATATACATAGCATTAAGAAAACTTCTAAGCAGCTGGAGAAAGGGAGTGAGACTTAATCCTTTTAAAGCCATGTTTGGAAAAGACTGAGAATACAATTAACCTCTGAAATTCTATGCTTATTGGCCCACCCAGTTCAGCATTTCCCAGGGACCATTTATCTCAATAGGGGAGCATAAATGTCATGTTGCACCGATTTTAATCGGTGTTACTTTAACTGGAGAGTGTCCCTAGAGTCATTTAAGGGTTAATCCTTTGCTTCTCATGAAAGGTAACAGATTTTGATTAAAGGGATCATGTTGGCTGCTTGCAAGCCTAAAGCGGACACATACATCCCAGCTCTATATTTAATTTTAAACCTGCACCCTCAAAGAGGAACGTAAGCCATTTGTACCACCAGCAACTAATCCCAAAAAATGTAATGCACTGACCTCAGTGAAATGGAAATTACAACCACAGCTTAGCTCTAATAATTACTTGCATAAGGTTTTAGTGGCAAGGACGTTTACAGAATAGCATATGGATGCCTAATGAAAACCAGTTCAATTCTGGGAGAGAAAAGTGTTCTTTTTCCCGCCACAGTTCAGTTTTCCATGGGCAACACACCTAGCAAAGACTCAACCATCTTGTTGATCCTCAGGCCTTTGTCTTTGCCTGCTGCTTTGCTTTGGTCAGCTCAAAATGGTAATTAACCTAAGCTTTGCTCACCAGCCCCATTTTTTAAGAAACAAAAAAACCACAGGGTTGGGTTTTAGACAGAGTTCCAAGGAGGTCTGCACAGTTTTTCTTACTTCTTGTCCTGTAAATGCCAAGCTCTGCAGACCTGCATGGGATATCACCTTGCAGACTTGTTCTTGAGAACAAAGTTGGAGTGCCAAAGGGAGCACAGAGGTTTTTCATGCCCTGAACAGTGAACCTGGTCCTTTTGCTGAAATTCTTACAAAGTAGAGATAAATTATTGAAATATTTTTTTTTTCCCTTCTGAGAATAACTTGGGGAAAGAGAGGGAGAACCTTCACTGTGTCCAGAAAAAAGCCAAATAAGCCAACCACAAGAGAAAAAAATAAGACAGATGTGAAATATGTGGTCAGCAAGCAAAAGGCCACCCTTGTTTTAGATTTTAATTATGAAAATCTTTCTTTTCTGACAAGTGAAATGAATTTAGTCACTCATGCATAGTGTGAAAGTTGAATTGTCTGAAAATTAAATCAAAATAAAAAATGAAAACTACAAATGGGGCTTTCATTGCCACCAACAAGGGAGCCATCCTTTAGAGGTGACATTTCACAGCAGTCCCTGAGAAATGTGATTGTTCATAGCATTAAGTAAATTACGGTCCCCGAACAGCGTGGAAATAATTGAAAATGTTTGCTGTTTTTAAACAAACGCTATAAATCCCAGAAGGCTGTTTCAGTATTGAAGTAGAGGAGAATAAAATGTTCTAAGCAAAAAAGTATAAGTAAAATGCCTGATGGCTTGATTGACAATCATAAAGCTTCACCCTAACTACCAGCTGGAAGTAGTTTTCCATTTTCTGTTAATGGGTTCACTTTTAGAAACTTTCCCTTTCTCTCCCTCCTCCGAGCCTACACTCACACATGAAATGACAGTACTTAACTCGAGGTGCCTTTCACAGGAACAGGAACGTCAATGCACAAGCCCTAATGTAATGTGCAAATAGGGGCCACGCCATGCCATTCATGTCACAGGTGGAGAAAACGGGATCGTGCCACTTTGTCACCTCCGGGCTTTCTCCCTGGTGCTTTAGGACTGTGGCCTGCACCAGATTCCCAAGGCTGTGTTTGCAAAGAGATCACAGCTAGGGCAACGGGATTCTGTTATAACCCTTGGGCAGTGTATATAATATGAAATTATTGCTCAGAATACACTTGTCATTACAGCTCATGACAACAGTGTAAGACCCCAGACTCAGCATAGATATATTTAATATATGCTAACTGACATATCCCATTGGAAAGAGGTCCCCAGCACACTCACCCAGAGGTTTTCACGCGCATTCCTGCATTAAGCAACCAGGCAGGCCAGCAGACACCTCCCATCCTTTCCCATGGTGTATTTAAATAACATTTCATAGAAAATGGGGCTGCTGTTGCTGCTGCCAAGTCCGGGTGCGCTCCCATGAATGTGTCCATCCCTTCTGCACGCTCAACATGTTCCTGGGCTTCTTCCAGGAGCCCTAAGTGAAGGAGAAGGAGGCACCACGACTTAGTGCCATGCATGAGCCCACATGCACATGCAGCTGTGGGACACAGCCCTAGATGCCAAGAGGGTTACTCACTGCAAGATGACTAGTTTATTACTCAGAAGGATCAAAACAGGTCACTGAAAGGTTTAGAAACCATGGAGCAGACATATAAACATGGCTTAGGCACCTGTTTATGCATACCTGGGCCTAACACGGGTTTGCAAAAGTATTTGCATAAATTAATCACCCAATTTGTACCGATCACAAAGGTATTTAGGCTTAAGTGTTTTTGAAACTCATGGTAGATACCAAAACACCTTTGCAAATCTGTTCCTCTGCACAATCTGTAGACAGTCAATGAAAAACAATGTATGAACATCTACTCATGCAGTCATCTCACCCTGATCAGATAGGTTAAGGACTAGCTGTGGTTAAAAGTTAGCATGGTTCTTGCTACATGCTGCTTCAAGCACATCCAACTAGTCTCAAAGTCACTACTGATCTGAATATAAAACATGGGAGTGAATCATATTGCCACATGTGCACAGCAAGTCTAAACAAAACTTTGCACAATTAGAAATATCACTCCTTCCTTCAACTGCAAATGTGGCTTCTTTCATTAAGACAGCATGAATACTGCCAGTGTACTTATATTTGGGGCTTGATTTTAAAAGCACATTTTGCTCTCCACTAGCCTCATTTTTTTATTCCTCATGTGAGCTAAACTCCTTTAAAAAACAACATAAATCCTGCATAAAACTCCATGAAAAAAGAACCTCTCCTTTTTCATTGCAAGGATGTGTGGATAGCCCAACTCCATTAATTTCAATGGGATTGACTCTGTACCATCTGTTTTCTGTGCAGCTGCTGTATTGTAGTGAGTGGAAGACAAAAAAGTATCCTTGTAAGCTCTACCGATGACATCCAGAAATAAGACTATAATTGGTGGCAAATCTTATGAAGTCTGCTGTAATCATAACAGTGAAAGGGATTAGATTGTGATCTAAAAGAAGCAGATTAGTTTTCCCCCCCGCCTCAAAGAGGACATGCACACGGAATCCAAACCCAGTCCCTTAGGCATAAAATAAACCAAAACCATCAGCAGAAGAGACAATTATACACAAATTTATACAAATACATCTTTCTCTGTACAACATCAGGTAACAATGCACAGTGATCACATGCTGATGTATGTGATCCTTGCAGGAAATAATTTGCAGGAAGGCAGGATGCCAACATATGTCCACTGCATATAGTCACTAGACGGGCAATACACTAATCTTCCAAAACACCAGTTTGGTTTTTAGTAATCTTAATCTCCACTCTCATACCAACGATCTTAATGATTTGCCTGCACAGAAGCAAACAGACTTAGTTCAGTGCAACCATCCACAGAAAGGGATAGAAACTTTGTGTTTCAAGAGGATGAATATTTTCCAAAGTGGCACTGGGGAAAAAACTCCCCAAAGCTGCCCACAGTTGCACAGCTGGAGAGTAGGAGAGGGGCTGAACTCGGTACCTGTGATACGTCACTCCCAAGCAAATGGACTTAGTTCTTATTCATGCTCCTAGGTGAGGTCTGTGCTCTGCTACTGCTGTTAAGCATAAAATAACAACTGTGACCATCGCAGGATTATGTTCAGTTTTGTTCTATTTTGTGATCTAAAAACCACCGCATCTTCATCTTAATACTGCCTATGTTCGCGAATGTGTTTTTGGTCCCCAAAACAATCTATCTGTGCTTGAACCTTTTCTGATAAGAGCACTGCTTTGCAGGACTAAAAGATGTTATCCTTATATTTATGACTTGGGCAAATTGTTTCTCTCAACTTTAATAAACAACGAAGTCTTAGTGGGTTTTGCAATTGGGTTCTTAGCCTTCTAGAGCTGCAGTGTGAGCTGGAACAGAGAACTGAGGCCAGACAGAGGCTGAAATTCACTCCACAAAATAATTTGGAAAAAGATCAGAATAATCATGCAGAACAGATGATGGCAACAAAAACAGATGATGTCAGAGCATCACGGAGCGATGCAGGAAACGTGGACTGTGGCTCAGAGCCTTCCAGGACCCCCCAGAATCTCTTTTGGGAGCCCAAAACCTGCTCCAAGGTGCCAGTTGTGCCCCCTTTCCTCTTGCCAAAGTCAAAAACTACCAAATAGGTAAAGTAGGGCCCTCAGCAGCATGACAGATAGACAATAATGAAAACAATGGGTAAATATCAACCATCAGCTAAGGGCACCATCCTAGACTTGCAGATTTGCCATACACAGTTATGTCCATGAAAGCACAGGCAGATTTTACAGTCATTGGTGAGCCTGGACAACATCCACCTCAAACCTACATTCTGCTGGAAGATCTTCTTCCTTCCCTCCGTTTCTTAGGAGAACAGCAACTGTGGCTGGACTCAACAGATTAATATCGAGGTGGGAAACATCATCTGAGATCTACACGTGTTCACAAAGGCACCTTGCAAAGATTTTCAGATTCGCACTTACAAACAGGGTCCAAGGAGTCTCCATCCTGCCCCATTCCCAGCACAACGGAGCATCCCAGGACCAGCCTCTTCCCAGGACAAGCTCTGGTGGCTACCCAGGGAGATGGGAACCTTCATTCCCTGTTTTTCTTTCAGGCAGCCATTTTATAGCTAATCCTAGTCTGAGAAGTGGCATTTGTTCAAAAGACCAGGATTTCAGCTCCAGGTACTTAAAAATGCTCATAGTGTTGACATTTACATGTTGTACACGGCAGAGTTATAGTGTATTTACTTCAAACATTAAAAATACAAAGTGTTTCAGATACTCAAATACGTGCCTTAAAGGAAACACTGTAAACACCTTGTAGAAGCAAAATTCCCAAGTGTTAGCAAATGAAAGAGCGTCAGGGAGAAAACAAAGGAAACAAACAGAAAAAGAATCATTGCAAGATAACAGCAAGAGAATAAAACAACTAAAATTCACACAGGAGAAATTCAGAGGCCTTGTTTAATGACTCATGTCTTACCACACTCAAGCATGTACCACTCTTAATTACCCTGGTATAAATCCAGAGAGAGTTTATTGAAAGCCTCAACTCCTCAGAGCTCACAAGAACACAGGTGAAGCCAACGTCGCCAGGCTTCCCATTTATCTGCCTCCTTTCCTGGTCCTGTACAGCGTGGATATCAACAGCTCAGGCTCCAGCCTCCAACGCCTTTGGGTGTTCCTCCACAAGAACATATGTGAAGCAAAGGCCTGAACAACACAAGGGTCAGGTACTTACCACCTCAGGCTGACTCAAACACAGCAGCCACCAGTAAAAAAAGGTGAGCAGCCTCCTCATGAAGCCCTCCACGACACCCCCGTGGTGCCTGCACGCACTGCTCTTACCTCCAAGCCCACGCAGAGATGTTCCATCGCTGGATGCAGGTTGCATTTGCACATTTTGGGCTGAAAAAAAAAAAAAGCCATATGAGGTAATAACTACTCTGGCTAAGCCCCAGAGCAGCTGCATGGCCCCCAAAAAGGAGCTGCCCCAGGAAAGAGCAATATATATAAATAAGGAGGCCCCTGGGACACAGCCCCAGCCCTTACTCAGATGCCAAGAGTTATCCCCGATGATGATTCCCAGCACTCACCCCATGCAGGAAGTGAAAAATCACCCAATTTAGGGCACCTGGAGTGATATCCTTGGCAGGGAGGTTTACAAATCTATCTCTTTTTTTATGCTGGTTTGTTCTGAATTTTTTGTTCTAAATTCAGAAATCCTTTAATGTTTATCAAGTGCTTGTGAGCAGGCTGATAACTTCAACGTCTGGGCCAGCCTTCCGAGCCCCTCACACCATATAAAGTCAAATTATTAGCATATACTGCATCCTAAAAAATTTTCCTGATATATTAGTGTGTGTATTATACTTTCTTAAGTATTTGTGTGGGTATAGATGCATTTATATGTGTGTGCATATGTGTGTGTATATATATATAGTACATACACAAATGCATTATACATATGAATACCTATATACGCTAATAATTTCTTATAATATTTGCCCTAAAACCTTGATCTAGGATATTAGGTAAGGAGATGAAAATAAGTAAGAAGCCTTGTGCTGGTTATATGCATACACTGGCAGTGAGAAAAACCCATTTGGACTTGGATAAAAATATTTGTTGCAGAACGCATGGGAACAACACATAGGTGTTTTCTCAGTTATTAGCCCCCTCTGCCTTATGCGGGACATCAGCATTTGCATCTCAATTCCTAACTCCCAAGAGCTCCTAAGGCAGAGGTATCCATTTGAAAACAGGGTCTGTTTTACAAAGAACTGACTTGATCCAAAATGTTTGCTCAAGACGTACAACTTCGGAGGTCCTACCATGCATATAAAAAAGCTTTTGCTTTATGATTACAGTGGCAAAAAAAAAAAGACAACGGAGAGACTTTACAAGCAAGAATAAATGCATAAAGACTGGGTGCATCTGGACTTTGAATAATGTATGAATCCACATTTT
Organism: Rhynchotus rufescens; assembly: GCA_032273925.1. Lineage (NCBI taxonomy): Eukaryota > Metazoa > Chordata > Aves > Tinamiformes > Tinamidae > Rhynchotus > Rhynchotus rufescens. The sequence continues at coordinate 8,198 of JAVCKT010016432.1, forward strand.
AAGGTTGGCTTGTGAGAAAAACGCAGTACCCAAAAGCAACTGGAACTGTCTGATCACTCTGGCTCATTGATCTTCAAGGGTTTTAGTGCAAACACTCTGGTCCATGGTACAGCCTTCCCCTGTCAAACCTCTGCTGAAAGAGTCAATATTTGTATGAATTTTGAGCTACATGCAGAATCTCACAGATTACTCCGGTAGCTCGAAACCTTCTATCTAGCTCTGGGAGTGAAGTGTTATCAAAGTGATGTTTCTTCTTGATCAAGCCACTAAAGATTGAAACTGGGAAGGGAAACCCCTTCCTTTAGGCTGGTGGGTCAAGGAGAAGCAGAACGTGGAAGGGGATGAGTTTCAACTCCCTCTCTCCAGACAGAAGGGATTGGACCCGGATTCTCCACCATCCACAACAGCCTCACGAACTGCACTGACTGCTGCAGTGTTGGGCAGAGAGGCGATTCCTTGGAGGTGGGAATAGCAGGATGGAGATTCAAGGGTTCAGGGGAGAAGAAAGGGATAAAAAACTACCTGACCTTCAGGGTCCTTTCCAGAGGGTCCAGATTATGGCTCCTGCCTCACAGGCTGCGCCTTATTTTGCCCGCTGTAAGTTTCACGTGACATGCAGGAATGTTCTTGGATCAGCATGTCCTGTCTCTCAGCCACATTGCTAGGCTGCATAACGGCTTGCTCCTCTCCTGTGAATCACATGCTTAATGGGATTATTCACCCATTCATTGGGGTAAGTGATATTCTAAATGTTTAGATCCAAAAATAGTAGTTAGCAGGGGAAAAAAAAATTAGAACTCTTATTTGCAGAGAGGAGAGAATGAATATTATAAATTTACTTTAAAGTCCTTCATGTGGAAAAACTTTACAACTGATAAATGCCTGGAGCAATGTCTTCATCTTCTGTCCTGTGCTGCTCCCTGAATACAGACAGCCAAGTGCCTTCCTAATGGACAATCAGGCCGTGATTAGGCACTAAAATGAAAATAACAGTGAACTTTCAGCAGTTGCTTGTAAATACAAAAATCAGAGCTCTGTGGAAGACGTAGAGGAGCAGCAAGATGTATGATGGACAGCAGTGATGGTGAAGGACACCAAGGAGCGCACCAAGGTGCTCCCGGCTGGTCCGATGCCAGCACCTGGGATCACGTGGACATAGCAGTGGATGGATAAGGAACTGGTGAGATTGCTTTGTAAATTATTGCCTGTGTTCAGCTGACACTTTTCTAGTTTCAAAAGAGGCATAAGCGCTAGTCATGGGTTTAAACCATAAATTCTTAGAAAAGAAAAATCCTTGAAAAACAAAGAGAACAACAGAAACCAAGCTTGCCCTCATTTCATTTATAGGTTAGGACAGATCAGCTTGTCAGTAGGATATAATTTATGGTCTCTGCTCAGAAAATGCTCAAAACTGTCAGAAAATTCCCCAAAGGTACCAACTTTCGGTTTATTTTGTACTTACTGCTCTGTAACTTTAGAATGAGCCAACAATAAACTACACTTCATGTAAAGTAATAAAAGAAAAATTCTCTTTTCTTTTTTTACTCCAGGCTAAGACCCAGTGCATGGACTCTCAGGTCTTCATAATTATGTAATAAGTCCACTATGAATTAAGTACAATGGCTCTTGTGGTTGCCACTATCATTATAGATTGCATAATACACCATAACTGTTTTCAGAATTGAATTTCCTGCACAGCTAACAAGTGATTTTCCTACTTCAGGATGATACCCATTAACAGAGATGCTTTTATATACCAGAACAAGCAAACAGCTGCCCTGTGCTGAGTTTTCTCTTGTACTCCATTTAATAGATGAGCAGATTTTAGATCCATGAGACTGATTTCCTCTATTATCCAACTTAAAGTCACATTACAGAAGAGGTTGCTTGTCACTGTGCTGTTCTTAAAGTTGTCTAAATTTTATGGTTCTTACATTTACAGAAAAGAAATTAAAGATATTTAATATAAGGCTAGGAGTTCAGAAGAAAATGTCAGGGAACATTACCGTTTGCTTATTGCAAAGTGTTAAGTCCCCAGTATTTTGGGAATGTTAGATGTGTGTAATCTGTTGCTGTGTGTCTGCATGTACACATTTTAAAGATATATTTGCTATTGGCCACTGGTTGCTTATGCTTTTGCTGAAAATAGCTAGGGCTAAGTTTCAACTAAAAACAAAATCCAAGTTAAAAATGTTAGGAATTTTGATACAGAAATAACATTTGCTTTAATAACTGCTGCTATCTGCTCTGTATATCAAAGGTTTCATTTTGAAAGATGGATGCTTAATATCTACCTGCAAAATATGCATATGCAGTTACATTCAAATAGCTTTAATTGCCCAGCTGCAAATATTCTCTATTCATAAGCCAGAACTGTGAGCGTAATGCAGGTGGCCTGAGTTTGCTCTGAAATGCACACGAAGACTGCAGTCCAGTTTATCACTTTCTACCTGGATTCTGTCCTCTCTCTGGTATTTCTCAACACACTGTGATGTGCTTCAGAAGGCAGGACATCCAGGACAGGAAAATTAAACCCCTGGGAAGCGGAACAGCTTTTTGATATGTTTCCTCTCCATGCAGTCGAGCGCATAACCTCTGCTCAGCCAGCGAGCACCTCCACCAATATCAATTGAGAAACATCAAAACTATCCACAGCATGGACATAATAAACTGAATTACTGCTGTAATTTGTTAGGATTTTGGAGCAGTGAACTCCCAAGTCTCACACGCGAGAAGTTCCTATTTGTGTATGGGTATCAAAGCCCATACACAGACATTGCTCATGGGAATTTTGGAGATGGAAGCTCTTGACTTTAAAAGCTGCCCGTTTAATGTGACGGAGCCCATTCAGATCACAGGGGAAACACAAATCCCTAAATTTAGGTAGGGACGACCAAGATGCCTGAGCACTGGGTTTGCAATAAGTACATGCTCTACCATTTTATGTTTTGATCTCCAAATTCATAAAATTTAGCCCAGCACCTTTCTCTAGCATATGAAAGCGCAGTTCAGTAGCTCGTGTGGTTTAGAGACAGAGAAGAGCAGCATTTTGGTTGGAAATTATCAGACAACCTTTTTTTTTTTTTTTCCATCAGAAACCACCCTAAATGGAACAGGCTTCACATAGCGGGTGTTTTGGGGTTTGCTTGCTCTCTGCCAGACCACAGCTGCTTTCTCCCGGGCTTTCTGGCAGCTCCCGGGCTCACTGCTGAGATGTCCAAGCATCCAGTTTGGCAGCTCGGGAGCAGATCCCCTTCTGCTGAAGGCCCCATCCAGGCACCATGACAAGCTGGGGCCATGGTGGCCTCGACCCCTGAAGGACATGGGGCACCCTGACATTTTGAGCTGACAAAACTCCAATGTCTCATCTGAGGCCAGGACTGCAGGACTCCTGGGCCCATCCATCCCGTGCCAGCCCTAATTGCTTCCTATGGAGAGGCAGCTGGCTGATCCACGTCGCACTCGAGCATCAAGCCAATGCATTTTGATTTATCCAAATTAATTTCTCTAGGAATTTCCCTTTGGTTTGAATTCTCACCTGCTCGTAGCTTCTGATCTGATTTTGAAAAAAAAAAAAAAAAAAAGGATTTTTAGGAAAAACCTATAGCAAAAAGGAATTTTCATGCTTTCAATAGC
>JAVCKT010016432.1:13373-32051 GCA_032273925.1 Rhynchotus rufescens
TGCATTTATTGCAAATAATCGCAAGGTTCTTTCCAAACGTTATTACACTCTCTCTCATTACACTACTCTGAGATAGAGAATCAACTTTCATGCCAACAATGCCATTTCCACTTACACAGAGAGTGTTGTGGCATTTTAAACAACCTTCTTAAGGCTCATCATAATAGACCATCAATATCTCTATTTTTCTGGAAAAAAGTTTTTTTTTTCCTCATTCAGAAATCAAACAGTAGGCATTCTTCAGAAATCCTTGAAGAATAAAATTTGCAAGTATTGTTTGGGAAATTATTTTCATTTCAAAATGTCAAGATTTGGGGTTAGAAAATGTCAAAGTAACCATGATTACTATAGAGAGTGACATTGTAATAGATGTTAAAACAAAGGTAGCTGCTACTTAATAATCCTTTAAACATTGTATTTTCCTTTTTATATCAGAGTATTTCAAATTTCCATTGCAGTGCTCCACTTCTTTGTAACACATTGCCCTATTTAGTGAAGAAAAACAGACCACAAATAAATCTTTCTGAAGATATTTCCTATTTTCCTATTAGTCATTCTTAGTGTGAAAGCTGGGGATGCTACTGTAGCTATTCAAGTCTCTGTGGCCTGAACTGTGAATGTGCCTCATTCTCTGCTTTTGTACTGGTGTTCTGTATTTAAACTGTTGTGGAAATGTGGATGCACTATTTCATCTGATATAAAGAACATGTCCAGAAGGAGAGAAGAGCTTAAGGACAGTGAATTCATTTGGATCTTTGTTTTTTTGAAATGTGAGACCAGAAAGTATGTGCAACAAAAGCCCAAAAGTTAAAAAAAAGTTTCATTTACCCTTTTTCAATTTACAGCTATAAAGACATACATTAGGATTTCTTCAGTGTGGGACTTTTCTCTCTTTTTTTTTTTTTTTTTCATTTTCTTGATTGCAAACGAGACCTGGATGACCATTAAGAGCAAGGTTAATGAACTGCAGAGTAAAGCCTTCATCCATAGGGAAGGTCACTGAAATACAACCCCTCCGAGGGGCCGTTCAATAGGTTATCAAACCAGCGTCTGAAGCAGGCGCTTTTCCAGGAGCACTTCTTCACATTCAAGCCCTTCAGAAACGGTGGAGCCCCAGGACAAGCTGGGATTAGTTCAGTGTAAAAAGAAATACAAGACAAATGGGTGGTTTTGGGGAGGCTTTTTGTACCTGCATGAACAACGGCTTTAGGATATCCAGTAATGTCTCTATAGGGAACAAAATTGGGTTTTGCCCCTATAAATGTTTTGAGTTTCCGAAATATATACTCAGAATCTCCCTTGCTTCTGACTTACTTTCATATAAAGCAGAATCAATTGATTTGAACACAAAACTACATAGACAAGAAATGGACAGAAACAAAAAGGCAGAATATTCACAAGAAAATGGTTATTGCTAGTAGATGATGAGTCCACCATTAAGTCTATTTTAAGTCTCATAGAGTTCACCTTCATAGTTTTTATGATTTATAACATTTGGAGACACATAAAAGTCAAAGTGTATCTCCCTTCCTTTGCAATGGTTCTCAATGTTTGTTGTGGCTTACTGAAAAATTATTTTTTGGAAGCAATTTTTTTTTAATCTGTCTATCAAGACATGCACACATATATGTTTACACTAAGAATAGATTCACAATAAAAATTATTTCAAAGGAAATGTATAAAGAGTAAACACAAATATACAATGGTATAAATAAAGCACCTTTCAACTGAATAAACCAAGTACCTAATAACTATGGAAGATTTGTCTGTAGTTGAAGAATCACCTAAAAAGATAAATCTCTATTCTAAAGTCAGCCTCAACTAGCCCTTAAAGTTTCTCTAAAGCGCAATTCACAATTCAGGATTTTGCTGAGATGTTAAATTATACTTTCAAAATATTTAAGATTCATTTCCCACTAAGTGCCAAACTACATTTCAGGAAAAAAAGATGTAAATTCATAGTGAGAATTTAAGTAATGTATTCCGCGAAGGAACAGCAGAGTGCCACGTTTCTTTTATAATGATACATTAACCTCCTTATATCACTATGTTGAAAGGGAAAAAAAATCCCTTCTATTCAAGAAGAGCAAAAAGTTTTATTTTTCCCCATTACTTTTTGTTTGCATTTTTAAGATTCCTTTAGAGGAAAAGTTTCATGTATTCAAAGCAGGGCACCCACATAATTTCCATCTCAGAGCTCAGAAGCAACTGGAAAAGAAACTGCAGGTCTGGCAATATACTGCCCAAATTGCTATGGAATCCACATGATTGGAGAAGAGCAAACATATACATATTAGCAGTGGCAAACATAATAAAATATCACGGAGGCAACGTGTGTATGTAAATATATATATATATATGCATATATATATATATTTTATATATATATATATATTTGCCACAGGGGAAATACCTGAAAGGTACACCATGAAAAGTTCAGAGCTAATTGTGGTGGAAAAGAACATGCAGATGAGTGGAGAAAAGAAAACACAAATAACATTTACTAAAAGTAGTTCATGCCAACTAACCTGGTGATTTATTTGAAAACGAATAAAAACAACAGATTAAGTAAGCACAGGAAATAGAGCTGATCTTAGTCATATCAGCGCCTGGAAAGTAGCTGATGTGGTAAATTGCTCTGGACATAGGAGGAAGGGGGGAGCTTCAAAGGGATCCTGATCTACCTGACAAAAGGCAGTTGTGAGAGGACTTGGGAGAGTTTGGTGAAGTCTCCTTAAAATCACGCCTTCTACAGAACCTGTTGAATTAGTGGGAAATAATGATATTGAGGCAAGAAGCAGAAGAATGTGGAATATCTTCAGTAATGACAAAGTAATGAAGAGCTATAAGTGCAGAATGCAGGGAAGAACTGCAGGACACTGAGGCTGAAGGAGATAGAAATGGGATGAAATGCAACCTACTAAAGGAAAGTAGCCACTGAGCATAATGCAAAACCTTGTGAAAAGGGACAGATGTGGTTTTACCTGCCCCAAAGCCGAGGAAGGACTCAGAAATGGGCCTCCAGCTTCTCAGTTGTGCTTCAGCCCATGGTGATTCCTGCTGCTGCTTCCTTCTCCATCTGGACTCTGACCCTGGCATCAGCAGCAAAACCAAGTCTTTTACTCAAAGCGACAAATTAATTTTAGAAGAGGGTTATGGGCTCTCAATCCCATTTTGACTGTGTCTCCTATCTCACGGATGTGGGCAACGCTAAACCCAGGATATATGGAGGATTTCAAATTTGCTCCTCTCTCTCATCTTTCCTAAGGCAGGCTTAAGCGTTCCCTGCTCTGCTCCCTGCCTGCTTTGAATCTCACTCTGAGGCATTAATCCTGTGCACCAGAGGGGATCTGAACATCCAGCATGGTGCTGCAGCAGCCAGGCACGCGCTGCTCGGAAATGCCCAGCGCTCTTTATGCCTCCGAGCTTTGGTTTCCAAAGGCAGTAATCATCTGAGAGGGCATGGACCAGCCACTCGAATGACAGAGCTCAACCGTTGCCTCGGAACCTCGTATTCAGCTCTCGATGCAAAATTAGGGATAAGTACTTTTCCCTGTTAAAAACGGCTCATCAAACCAGCTAGCCCAAGAGAGCTTCCTAAAACAGCAGTCTTGGAGGCAGAGGTGTGCTCTAGAAACAGGTTTTGCAGCACTGACATAATTTTTGCCTCTCAAGCAGAATGTTAAGGTATAAACAAGGGATCTCCTGTAAATAAAGGTAAGGGCTGAGTGGCTATTCTGCAGATGTCTGAAACAGAAACATCCCTAAGCAGGAAGCAGAGGTTATTCCGTGTCAGATCATTTGCATCCTGACATTTCTGAATTGTCACTGCAACATGAAATGCAGCAGACTGGTAGCAAGTGATAGCAATCCATAAAGCAGTCCCTTCCCCACCGGGAGAAATGCATATATTTTTCAAGGAGCATAAACATTAAAGTGGATTCTCATCATCTGTCTTGAAAAGGAATCTCAGATGAGCTCACAGCCTCACCCTGTCTACCTAACATTATGTTCAACATGTATGGGTCACTATAGCTGATGTCCACATTTTCTGTGTCTGGGACCCCAGAGCAAGGCTACCAAGCGACCTTTCCTGCTCCCACATCTTTCCTACAGCAGGTCTGGTGATGGATTAGGTGAAGGATACCAAAATACTGTCAATGACATCCTGAAAGACAAGATCAAGTGAATAGGAAACGCTGCCAGAATATATATAATAGCTATAGTGTTTAAAAGAATGCTTTTAAAGACAGCATATAGTTTCCTGTAAAAATCCAGATGCAAGAAACAGCCTTATTTCCCCTTTCTCCAATTATTCCCCCACTTTTGCTCATCACAAAAGTCTGCCCTCCTCCCCTGCCCAGGAAAAGATTCTCAAACTGAACAGCTTTGAATGCAGGAGTGTTTGACACACAAGAAAGACACAGAAACTCATTGAGCTCTGAACCATTAGCAGAAAATGAACTACATTTACATTAGGCCTGCTTATCTTCACGGATGGGACCATCGAAAATCAAATCTAGGTGGCCAGGGATTCTCCACATCCTTGCTGCTCGTAAGGAAGCCTGCCTCCCCACAAGCCTTTTCTTGGGCTTTTTCAAAACTCTTTTTGTTATTACGTCCTCTTCTGGTATCCTTGACATATAATGAAGGTTTAGCTGCTTAAACATTTCTAGAACTGCTGCTCAGCAAGGAGCTGCACGAGTGCTTCTGCCAAGTGAGAAATGAAAGCGTCTCCCTCCCCGCGCGCTCCCTTCCCGGCACTGTGGCTTTTGATCACAGCTGCACACCTGAGCTTTTCTGACAATGCACTTGATTGTACGTCTCTTCTCACAAGCTCTAAGACTTTTTTTTTCCCCATTTTCATAGCTTCTGAGGGCTTTTATAATTATCTCCCCACCTTCCATAATGCGTCCTTGTCCTCTTAGTTAAGTGGGCTAAGTGTAAATGCACAGAGCACAGCTGGGTAAATGAAGCAGCACGGAGAAGGGATGGAGAAAATATTGGGAGATAATGATCCAGTTGATTTTCCAACACACTTTACAGGGGAGCCTGGCCTACCCAGGACCATGAAGTTCAACTCAGATGACCAGTGAAATCCAGCACTGAAGTTTCTGAAGGGTTTAGTTTAGGTGCATTGTCTTTGGCATTTTCTTTACAAGTTTGGAAACAAACAAACAACTGTCTTTTTCTTCAGTAGTAATAATGTAAATATTCTCCTGAACCCAAAAATGCATTCTCTCCTCTTTGGATGCCATACAAATTCATGTCCAACTTCCATCTACTTCAAAAGGTTTTTTTTTGGTTTGCAACTTATACATCTACTGTACATACCACCACTATAAAGGCTTATAAAGTGCTAAGTGTTCATCTCTACATTTTGCCATTGCTTTCTGATACATTGCAATGTGTTTTTCTCCTCTTGAGCTATATTTCATTAAGGGAATGTTATGTCTTTTATAATCTTTGAGTGCTAGTTTTAAGATAGATGTATATGAATATCTGTCATATTTAATTATCTTCTCCATCAAATTCAGTAAGTGGCCTATTAAGAGAGAAATGACTGGTTCATATACTCATTAGAAAAGGGAGATTTCATGGTACAACAAAGACGAAAGAAATTTTTTATTTCTGATCCTATAAGAGAGTAAGAAGAAATCAGAATGCTTAAAGAGAAATGTTTAATCTCTTGTAAGAGCTAAAACAATCCTGAGTATTTGCTTTATGGTATTGGCTATGAGTTATAGACCCATTATCAGTGGTTCCAATCCAGCTCTGTAGGTGGTAGCTGAAAGCTATTATAATTAAATGCATAGTTGGTGCCTATATAAATGAATTGTTGGTCTCAGCTTAGCTTTCAACGGATAGGCCACAAAAATCCACTTGAGCTCACTCCTTACTACACAAACTAGGCATGTATTTTATGCTAAGATTACTTATTGGAAATGACTGAACTCTATGACAAGGCACTGAAGTAATTTTTCCTTTGCATTATAGTCAAGGACAGTATATTATATTCCCTATCAGGACTTGACCTTGAGTAGCTGAGAACAGTAGCTGTTTTTTTCTCCACTAGGAATTATTCTCTGATAGATATCTTTGCATTAGAACCGTCTCTGTTACCACAGAGGCACGTCACCGTCGGTAGTGTTGCCGTGGATACTGGGATCTGTTCTGTCCCCTGCTTCTGAGCATTCATTTGACCATCAAAGCTTGCTCTTGCTCAACTGCACCCCTGCTCTCCTTGGAAGGCACCACCTGAAGGTCTTCTGCAGGAAGACTGCTGCTGAATGGAACAGTATGGTCCCCTTCTCTGTGTCTCCCTGCAGCACATTTGGCAGCCACTCCTGTGGTTGCCAAATTGCCTGTCTCCTCCCTAATGTCTGCAGCAGATCATAGCTCGTTGATTGGGTCTTTTTACCTTCTTGTGCTCTCACTGCCTTAACTCAGAACCATATTTCCATATGGCATGGAAATAATGTTCTTCATCACTTTGCAGAAGTCTTTGCATGATTGATACTAGTCTTTGCTACTCCAATAATTTTCATCTTTGGCCTATAGCTTCTTCCAACTGACCCAACTGAATCCAACTCATCCCTTATTCCAATTGAAAAGATAAATAGGCGATTTTTCACCTTATTATTTTCACAATTTGATGCTTTCCCAGAATGCTGTATTGTTCTATTGGTTTTCATAACTGGATTTCCTCTTCTGCTTTCCTCCCTTCTTGTACACTTTGGAGAATGCCCCAGGTTTCTCGGAGCACCTCTCTAACCTCTGCCAAAATGGAATTCAGTGGCAGAACAGTTAGGGAGAGGATTATAAAGATGACTCAAGAAGACTAGAACAGCGAGATACACTGGGATGTTCATGGGGAAATAAGCTGTCACTGGCTGTAGTCGTTGTAATGTTGCCCCTCCATTCCACCCTCATCTTTAAAATCTCACAAGGGTCAGGTTCCATTATGCTAGGGCTGTACCCAACACGACAAAATGCTACTTTCTTGTTGGGAATGTTTTCATGTACTACACCGAGATGCCTGTCTATCATTTCTTTGCATGTCACTAGCTGTCACAAAAACGCAGCTAAAGAAAGCCATTCTCATCTATATGCTTCCTTTATACTCTGGTTCTTTTCTTCCTCCTGATCCCTGTGGCCCAGTAATGCCCATCTGTCCTTCTATTCAATCATGGCATCATATTGCAGGTATTTCTGCAGACAAATAATCTCACTTTACAATTTAGGTATCTAAAGTGGAACAAGAAGCCTGTTCTGCTGCTGAAACCAGTGAATACTATTTTTCATCATCATCAACATTAAAGTGTGTTTTCAAGTACTAGATTTGCTGCTGTGCTTCGAAGTATTGGATTTACAACCTTAGAAAATCAGGATCTGAAGATGTACATATATTATCTACTGCAAGCATAGCTATTTGTAGTAATAGGGAGATTTTTCTACAGATAGCTTGTAGTGTGAGACTAATAAAGGTTTCATATAACAAAGCTACCTAAGGCTTTAGAGGCAGATTTCAATACAAGTCCTAATTTATATTTCACATTTAAATAAATGGCCAGACTTTTAGAAGTCTTAACAAAAAAGTTTGCCTCTTTTGGGCTTATGATCGAGGTTCACAATTCAGGCTATGAAAGAGCCACGTGCTGCCTCAGAGACAGGCAGAAACTGCGACAAGGGAACATTTCTTCTTTTTCCCCACTTTTCTGAATTCCCCACTTAAAAACATCACCCTGGACATAAAATTACCAAGCCTGATAAAGTAAGATAAGATGACCAGACTCCTGCAATTTTTAATCCAAGGGTTTTTTTTCCTCTCTGATTTGCCTGGGACTGGCTCCCTGGGTCTGGCGTGGAGAGATGGATGCGGGATCAGACCCGTGAACCCCCAGAGGTTCCTCAGCTCCACAAACCTCTTCCAGCGCTTCTCCCATCCTGCAGCCCCTCTGCAGTTCACCAGCCCTTAGCTGATTTTCCAGCAAGATGCCCCAAGCGCCAGCTCTCATTTGGGAACGAGTTTCCTCTTTTGCAAGTGCGGTTTCTGAGCTCTACTACGGACACACAAGGGCTGAGAGGCTGAAACTTTTGCAATGCTCATCTTGCTGTAGAAGTGTTGCCTCAAAATTAGAATATTCTGCTAACTAGTCATCTACCTAGATCTGTTTGTAACATTTAAAACAAGCCTAGCAAAAACCCTATTAACTATAGTGTAGAATTAGATGTAACTTTGGACTTCACCACAGAGCAGACGGACAAGCAGAGGATTTGGGTTTTTTTTTCACTTCCTCTCTGGTTTTCTACTCCTGCATTTACAAAATAAGCCAGGGTCTGATGCAGAAGAAAATCTAGGTGAGAAGGTTTTTAAGGAGTGTGTTGCACTGTCTGCCCTATTGTTTTCACAAAAAACAATGGCAAGCTGTCTGACATCTTTACATTTTTTTGTAAAGATAATTCTTACCATTTAAAACAAGTTAGACAGAATAGTTTATATAGAAAAGATACCTGCTGCTCACCCTGATAAAACAATATCTTTGTGCTTGCAGGTGTTCCACAATCTGTTGGGGAAATCTGTAAAAGCAGCATCTTGTGCTATATTTAGCTAATAAAAGAGAGGGAGAAACCACTACATTCTTTCATTTCTGTGTTGTTTGATCATTTGATTGTTTTGCAAGCCTTACACCATATGTTGCTAATTGACATACAAAGGATGCGTGCTCTGTTGTCCTCATTAATTTGTGGAAACTAAATATTTTGCCTTCCTCCGAAACTTGCTAAGATCCAGTTTGAAAAAAAATATGTAATTAGGTTCATACTGTTTGCAAAGTGCAGCAAGGGTGTCCTGCCTCTGTCAGCTGGAGGAGAAGAAAGGAAGAAAGAAACCATGTGGATGAAATCCGCAGGCAACCTGGCACGAGCAATTACATTTTGCAGTGTCCCTCAGCTAACAGTGTGCTGCAAAAGAGAAAATCAAACATGCAGTTCATTTCCATCCTGCATTGAAGACATTGCTGAAAACAAATCCGTCCAGCTCACACCCATGCAAGTCCCTCCAGGGACTGCAGCTTGCAGCAGTGCTGGGACACACAGCTTTTCCAAGGCTGACTGTGCATATTTGGGGATGGCTCCTGTGCTGGCAGGACCATGCACAGCCCAACCTCTCCAAGCCAAGCACATTTTCTTGCCAACCTCCATTCTGCTGCCTCTTGCTGAAGGCACTGAAAGCTCTTGACGTGCCCCGGAGCACAGACTGCAGGCACAGCCCCAACTTCTGAGCATCCTCGAAATACTAATTGGGATGAGGTTAACCTAAGCTAAGCTCTGCATAATCCCCACTGCTGTTCGGAGGTTGGCAGGAGGAGCAACGTGACAGAGCCACGGGAATTCTCTTCTTCTCCCCTTAAATCAAGATGATTTAGTGGCTAGTTTAAAAGGCCACAACTCAGGATTGCAAACCTGTTGCCCAAGCTCCACTTTTGCCCTCGGCACAATGACCTTGTGCCATACACCTCTAGGAAGCCTGAATTCAGTCCTCCATAAGAAATTCAATATCACTATCATGTTACAGGGACTCATTAACATGAGTAAAATCCTCTCATGAAAGGCACCATAGAGCAGCAGATTTTTATCTTTCCACTTTCTTGCAGTGATTGCTTTTCCATTCCTGCCATTCAGTGGAATGAACTTCATATTTATTTAGAACCTGGAAATTCAGATTTACTAGGCTGAAAACTCTGAAGATTTGGCAGCATACTTCTACTTTTTTAGGTTAAATCAAATGCATGCCAGATGAAATAGATGTGTGGACACACACCACCATTTTCTCCAGCACCAATTCTGAATAGTGTCCAATATCTTCATACATTATTATTGTCTTTTTATGTCAGGAACTCAGGAACTAATCTCTGGTTCAGAAAAGGTAAAAGAGAAAAAAAATCCTCCAACTCTCTCACCGACTATATATCCAAAAAGAGAACTGAACACAGCAGAGCAATAGCTGAACTTGATCAATCTTACATGCTGTCACACTCACGGATATATATCCTCCCAAAGATGAATTTTCTGTCATAAATCCAAACCACTAAAGCATGAGAAATAGGAGCACTAGATACAGATGATTATAAGAGGCAGGAGCCTCTGATACTTATCTAAATATCTCATCAAAAATGATTATTTTCTGTTTGTAGGCTTCCCTTCCAGGTAGAAATGGAATATTGTCTCTTTATTACGGAACAGATGGGTCTCTGCTCCAGATCAGCTTTCCTTCCAACAGCAGCAATACTCTTCATCACAGCAACCCTGACCATTTGCCTGAAACTCATGAATTACTAACAAATGCTGCGCTCAGTAAAGGGATTTGTCAGTAGATCTCCGAGAAGAAAAACAAAACAAAAAAATCGCATTCCTGAAAAGCCCCTAGCCAAACTTACAGATAATAGCACCAAAAAACAGTGACAGAACTTAGTTACTTCTCTGTGTAAGAAAAAGGGTAGTTCAAGCTTGTGATAGCTAAAGGAGACTGATTTGCTTTGTATTTTTGCAATAATAGACAAGGAACAGCACCAATAATTGCTGTAGTTTGCACTTCTGCAGAAGTTTCTTTTGGAGCATCACAAAACTGGTGCGTCTCAGATGTGAATGCCCTGTCTGAGAAGACTAAACCTGATTTCATGCTACATTTCCTGCAGCACGTTACACATGACATGTTGAAGGAAGGAGGAGGAGAGAGTGTGTCCCAAGCTGTGGTTGTTGTGCTGGTGCAATTACCTTACTGGTGTAATTTAGAGCAGTGCTGATGCTGCCATAACCTGCACATCACCAGCACTAACCAAATCCATAGCCAGAGAGGAGATGGGGACTCAGAGTTCTACCAGATGTTGAAAATACAAAACATCTTTTGGCTTCAAAAAATAAGTAAAGTTTTGGCCAATAAATATGCCACATCCTTTGAGATAGATGGCATTATATCTGCTTTATAGTGGGCTATGCCGAAGTATACTTAGCTCCTGATCTAATGCTTGTTGAGATAAAGGGAAAAACTCCAGCTGCTGTAAGAGGATATCACTTAATGAAGAACAGCTTTTCCTAGTTTTATGAACTTGCCATTAGCTCATTCCAAGCTTGCAAACCAAGGTTTTCAACAAGTCACACAATAACTGCAACTCCTTCATCAGGCAGGTCAGTTCTTTCCCTAGATAATGAAGAAAACACAATTTGGTCCTTCGCAACAATGTGCTGCATCTTTGGATAATGCCCCCACTTTTATGTCAACATCACTTACTGATTTCATGAAAACTTCTCTCACATTCTTTCCAAGCTGCCTTTGGTTCTTAGAGGCCAGTTACTTTCCTTGGACTGACAAGTGGTCTAAGAGATTCCTGGATGGGGAAGACTTGCTGTCCAGTGCTGGCCACGGGCTCCAGTTCTGTGCACAAGAAATCCCTAATAGACATGCTGCTTGGTGTTCACCTTCTGGACTCTCAAGAGGTCTATTAATTAAAATGTGGTACCTTTTTTTAAATATTGATGTAGTCCCCTCTGGCCTTTATAAATATCAGCACAGTCAAAACGTCCCATGTGTTGATGTAGTAGTTTGAAATCTGATTTTTAAATCAATGGGACAATTGATTTAAAGTTCAGATTGAAAGCAAAGTCTTGCAACTAGTCAAAAGCCCAGCAATATTTCAGTCTGAGCTATGATGTTTTAAGGACCTCATTCATCCCATGGACATTTTGTGCTGGACAGTTCATTAAAGTTTTTGCTGTTCTGTTCTTTTCATAAAGACATTAGAGCTCTTTCCTGTCTGTCTTAAAGAAAAAAAAGAAAAAACAAAAAGCAAAAAGATTCAATTCCTTCAGTTAAGTCTTTGGTGGTGGGAATACAGGAAGTAATTTCTCACTGCCAGCTGGGAAACCATTAAGTTTGACTAGGTCAAGCCCTTAACCCCTCTTCAGCATTACTGATGACATTATCACCATTATAGCAGTGCTATATATACGAAGAGAAGGACAGGAAAGATGATGCTAACACAGGCTTTCTCTCCTGACGAGCGGCGGTGGATAACTTTGCTTTGGGGTCTTTGAGTTGAAGGTAGGAATATATGTTTTTGTTCTACTTAGTTAAGGAATACTTAGAAAGAGGAGCCTGGGAGAATAAAATGCAATTTTGCCATCCTAGGCCTCAATGTTATTTACTGAAATACGGTGTCAGATAAATAAACAAGCTGCATAGTCTCCAAAATAGACAAATCAGTTTGCAAAAAAAAAAAAAAAAAAAAAAAAACATTTTTAAAGGTAGGGTACATTTTTTATTAAATAAATCGTGTAGCTCTTTCTCCATACACTCAGATCCCTCCAGTTCAGACTGACAGTGTTTTACACACCACAGATTTTAAATATCAAAGTGACAGTTTCTCACGTGTACTTGTCCATCAGGAGGAGCCATGATTGCTGTTTGGAGGAGATGTGATTACCAACCTGCAGCCACTGTGATTACTCTTTGCAATCTGCTATTCTGTAACTCCCGTTTTTGGGGTTGTGTTGAGGGAGGGCAGTAAGTGGCTGTGATGGAGTGTGCTTTCCATATACACTTCTTTTTTTCTGTCCTAGTTTCTCTCAGCAATTGTTATGAAATCACGTTCTGTGTACATTTCTATCTGTTGGATCCTCTTAAATATTTTACATCCCTTTTTATATTGATAGATGTTAAGATCCTGTAAATTTTCTGCAGGTAAGCAGGGATAAGAGACACTTGTAATGTTCCTACTGAGGTGGAGGTTACTGCCTGTGCCTGGTGCCCAAGAATACCTTTTCTGGGATGTTTAGTTTTTTCAAGAAACAAAACTCTTTTGTACCTATGAGCAAAGTTATTAAACAGAATTCAAATTCACACAGCAGCTTTAAGATGTGTGCACAAAACCTTGCTGGTTCCACTGCTCTTGGAGCTATTTGCTTCCAGACATTGTTTGGTATATTGAGGATATATGCAAACCTCGCTCCATGCTCCCGCATAACTATATATCCACACTGGAAAGCATAGCTGTAATTGCTGGAAGAGCAGAGGAATTATTGGATCTTTAGTCTGCCTAGTCCAGAGGAAAATGATCTTAGGGAAAGTTCCTCTAAAGCTTATTAGTAGCAGTTGACTTATGACCTGTATCACAGTAATTTTACTTCATATGAATAAAATCAATTGTGTTTCTCTGTAGCGTAACTATCCACACTCACATTATTTGCATATCTAATCTGGTTTTTGGATTGAATTTACTTTTTGTCCTCAATGATATTTCATTTTGGGTAATACTGCTATGGATCAAGCTGTGCTTTCTTTTATTTCTTTTTTTTTATCAGCTTTTAATTTGTCACTTTTCATATCAGTTGATTGCAACTTCATTAAGAGTGAGGATAAATATTAGCAACAGATGTATTTTTTCCTATCCTATTGAATTTACTTCTCCCTGTGTGTCCCTTCCATGGAGCTTCTCTTGCCTCTAAAGTATTTTTCAGTCTCCAAGATGTCATTTCGTCTTCTAAATGGAAGTGTCTCCAAACTGCTAATCATTTTTATTGCTCATATCTACACACTGTGTCTTGCTTGAGATGGGGCAGTCAAGTTCATAAAATTATTGCAGAGGAGAGCAGGAAAGGAGGTTGTGGAACTGACATTAATGAAGAATCTCCTAGGCCAGTGGTTCCAATTTGAGTTACGTCACAGCTGGAACAGCATCAGGATCCACTTCATAACCCACTACAAAACTACTATAGACCTTTGGACCTTGTGCTAGGAACCAATCATACGCACAGGTTCTGCAAAAAATTCGATGTACTTTTCTTACCAAGTAGAAATCATCTGGGGTTTTGGAGCTCCTTTCTACTTCTCTAAAAACAATTTGCAGTGCAAAATCCCAGAGAAGTGCCAGGCAAATATAATGAGGAAAGCAGAAGAAAACAACATGCTTAATACATTCAAGAAGTGCATTTCAGCCCATGCTAGTAAAAAAAGTCAATACCTATGTATGGAAAGAAAAAGAGGTTCTATAGCTATTTCTTCATCATCTATTGTATGTTTTACCACTGAAGAATTATATGTATGTGAATGGCAAAGACCTTCCTCTTTCAAGGGAGTCAAAAATATTCTTAATTGTGTTGACCTTGCTCTATTTTTCCTCCAAACCAATGACAGATTACATGTCCAAGCAGCTAACAGTCAGGGCTGTAGGGCTACCAGTTGCTTTTCTGTGCACTTCACGTATTGATTAATGCCCATCTTGATTTCTTTTCAGAGGACATAAGCAACGTCCTGTAACAAATACTTGCACTAAGTAACTGTTGATTCATTTCAGACATATGATCAAAACCATTCTGAAGCTTCAAAGTTCTTTCTCTTACAGTTTTATTCTTTTTTTTCCCCCCCCCGCCCCGTGTTTTGTCCTTGGTGGGGGGGAAAAAGGCAGCAAAGGCATGCAAATGCAATCACAGGAGCCTCAGATGATGAATATTAAAACCCTGAAAGGTTGCAGCTTTTCTTCTGCTTTACCTTGATATATATTTGTTGCCATGGGTTTGTGTGGGCAATGTGTAGGTGGCTGTATTAATGCTTTGCAGCGCATCAGAAAGTATCTGTTTGAAGCCAACAATGATTATTGTGCTTGTCCCCGTGATGTTTACTCTTACATCTTATGTTGTATGCTAATTAAACTGATGTAAGAGTGAGTAGGTCAACACCATAAAAGTTAATGGCCCACTACTTTAAAACTCAAGACATTTTTAGGGTCATATTTATAGTATTAACTTTGAATGTCGAGCTGTTTGAACTCTGCTCAGTGCACTACTCAGGAATATGTCAAAATAGCATCTTAGCTGTGAAATTAGTACTGGAATTAATACCGGAATTTTCTGCTATAAACAGAAAATCCACCACATAAAGCAGGGTAAGTTAGGACAGGGTTAATTCATGAGATGCTCACTATAGCTCTGCCTTTCTGAATTGAGATCAGTTTCTGTATAATGTTAATGCTGTAATTAAATTTCATTAAATTTAAAGCTCAACCTTTTCACGGTGAGTTAAAGAATATTCCAATATTGTTTTACTCATCATCACAGTAAATTGCTTGAGAAACTAAGACTTCAAGGCCAAGGTCCTCAAGGGGATACTGAGAACTAAAAAGGACTCAGAATTCATTGTTCAACACTCAGCTCCCCACTTTCCCACTTAAATCCTTAGATGCACCGTATGGGCATATAGGAGGAAAAGACTAGGAAGGCTATTCCTCCCTCTCATCATTCCACCATGAGGGTGACATACAGTCACCCTGGGACCCTGCACTCCTCTCCTCAAAAAGAGATGGTGCAACTGAGTGGACAGCAGGGTCTCCTGGTGGTTTGGAGCTCAGAAGACAGTGCAGGAAACACCAAACATGCCAGAAATATTGGTGCATTATGATGGAGCTGCACGCTAGCTAATCTAGTCTTATTACTGATAGATTTCAACTTAACATAAAGCTGCACGCATTCCAGAGCATCTCAAAAAGCCAGGTATCAAGTTCATCAACTTTCCAACGCCCATGTCCTTTTGTCAATCTTGTGCTTCGTTAACAGCTAGTTAGGTGCTCACTGAAGAAATGTGCTGTTGATACTGATTGTCTCACTGCCTATTAGCCTGTCTCTAACCTTTGGGTTTATTGGAAATGCCACAGAGACAGAGGTAACGAGGCAATTTGGGCATCATCTGACAGGTTCTGATTTCTGTCAGCTCCCCTGCACAGACTGCCCATGCTTCTTGGTGCAGCTCAGCAGGGAGCAGAGGTTAGCAGTTCCTGCTGTTTTGATTATCATGACCATTTGTACTGTCCTCTAAAGCGTGCGATATCTTGTACATCAAAAAACATCTCATAGCTAGCCTGGTCCAAAGCTTCTCAAGTCAAGTGAAATCTTTTTAGTGAGTTTGGGATCAGAACCATTCAGAGGAGATTGACAAGGGGTCACAGCAACATTAGAGGATTTATTCTTTCCCTCTACCAGATATTAATTAACAATAGGAACCAGGAACTAAATGCAGAAGCATCTTGCCAGTACAGCTCAGCCTGTATTTTGATTCAAAGAAAACAGTATACGTATATATTGTTGACATGAAAAAATAAGTTCCATAGCTCTTCCCCTTATACTCTCTAGTATCCTACTGTAATCAGTGTAAATTCTCAGAAAGAAAATATTCTAATTCCCATAAATCAATCACGCTGTGTTGTAATTAAGTGATGATATCAAAGGGAAGAAATTATAAGTGAATCTCTTAAAACACCTATTCAGTGATATAATTACAGCATACCCCATAAGCAAATTAGCTTGTGCCTACATGAAATCTGACAAACTAATAAACATCTTGCTGTGTAAATAGAGACCAAGAATATTTTCAGCCTTAATCACAGAAGCTTAGCTTCCAAAAGACAGAAATGGCAAGTCATTAATTTTTTCCCCCCTTTTGAGTGAAACACTCATTCAGAGTCAGCCTTACTTCCTCATGTGTCTTTGACTAGCTCTTTCCATTTATCTTATTAATTTTGCCCATTCTTTTTTGTCATTAGGATATTTGCCTCCCAAAGGAGGCAAATGACTACTTGGTTTATTCACTGTTTCTTGGCAAGCAGAATTCATCAATACAAAAAATAGCACTCAGCAACTCAGCTCATGTGCCTGCTGGACCTCAGTATACCCTTATTAACGTTGCTTATTAATGAGCACAATCAGACCACTTTCTATGAATACATCAGGAATCTTCTCAGTGATTAACAATATGCACAAAGCAAAGAATGTTCAACAGGTAACCTTATATTTTTCCTTGATATAATTCTGAGTTTTAAATATATATGTGAATCATCCTAATAAAGAAAAAAGTCAATAAAATGTAGAAAGGCAATTATGCTAGGAATTGAATGCAAAAAGCAAAAATCAGAGTTAGATGGATCTTTTTCATTTACTACTGCGAGAGACATAAAGCTACCAAATGAGAAGATACCATACTCAGGCTGAAATGTGCAGTAAATATGACAGCGCATCATAAGAAATATTCATGATATAACTCACTTAAAGCTTGTTCAAATTAATATACTGCTTGCTGAAAATGTGTAGGATCTGCTAAGTTTATCTTAAGGAAATATATTAGCTTTAAGAAAGGAACAGTCACTGTGGCAGCCATTAAAACACTTCACTGAGTTAAGCACCATTATACTGAATGTATAGCAAATAGAGTCATGATATCTCTGGAAGGGTTTTACAGTTTGAGAATTCTTTAATGAGGCATTTGAACTGCGTGAGAGAACAGTTTCCATAGCCTTCGGAACATGACTACATGACTACAAAGAAGATATTGATCTGTAGATGGGATCCAATCGTATTCCAGATTAAAGGATGACAAAATCTTCAGGAGGCAACTGAAAAGATTAACCTGTCAGAGATATCCCTTAATGAGATTATCCCAAAGTGAGACTTTTCACAACAAGGGAGATATTATTAAGAGGCAAAAATAGTATTAAAAGGGATTTTTGGTGGAGTTGTTTTTTGTACATGTGTCCATGTACAGGGGTGCCTGTCTATGTGCTCCAGTCTGACAGCTGGGGTTGAAATGCATAAAGGAAAAACACTGATCTGTGTGACAGGATGCACAAAGAGGATGCTCTGAGTGCTTCTCTTTTTAAGATTCACTCCAAAGCTCACTATTCATTCTCACCATGACCCCAAGCTCCACCACTCCTGTATTAAGCAAAGTATATGTTACAAGCCTTGAGAGCATTTCTGAGGAATGATCAGATCTGTGCTGTCATGACTAGCTGAAGGGGCTGTAGGTCTGTAGACTAGAACTCCTACTCAACTACTCATCTAGATTTATAGAAAATATGTGCTTTTAATGTATTTTATACACACACACAAATATCTATGCATGTACACACATGCACCAGCAATTCTTGTATTGGGGTGATCTGTGGGCCTGTTTGATCTTCTCACCTGTCAGAATATTTGCTATTTATATTTACTGCACAGGGAGACTTTGCTCTGCAAATTTGATCTCACAAACACCTGTGCAGGTGCTTACCTTGTATTAGCTTTTAAAGATTTTTAGACTGATAGCAAACACAGAATAGGTCCTATCTAGCCAACCCTCTTTTTTCCAGGCAGAAACACCACCACCTAACTAGCTGCATTTTAATGGCTGTCATTAAAAACTTATCAGTCATTAAATACAAAGCAAATGTTACCTTCTATGTTATGGACGAACATGGCATCAATGTGTTGATAAATGGTGATGAGCTGATTAGCAAAGGGCATTTTCCCAGCTCATTAGGATTTTTTGTCAGCTTGAATCATTGCTTTCTAAGGATCAGCTTATAATATAGATCGCTCAGCTTTCCTGATGCCCATGTAAGCACAGTAACTGTTCAAATGTTTATTGGTGAAACAGCATGAAGGTGTCGAGGAAAGACAGTAGGTTTTGGAAACCAGGGCATGTCAAGGGAGTTACACCAAGGATTAATCTGATCTCTTTGCTGATTTGTCACTATAATGAAGCAATATAGTCCTGAGTTAACTCTGAAGTTGGAATGATTACCACTGTATCTGCCTTCTTGCTCCTAACCATCATTTATACACTCAAGGCTGAAGTCTATAATTCACACATTG
>JAVCKT010016437.1:0-12512 GCA_032273925.1 Rhynchotus rufescens
AAAAAAAAAAAAGGCAAGGCACGTCTCAGGAACCCATGAGAACAGATTTAGCTCAAGTATTTCAGAGAAGATCTGATACAATGTGTTGGCTATTCTGACCATCGCGTGCTTCTCTCTCCTACACCACATTCCCATTCTTGAATGGTGGCACAACGATTTCGGAAGGTAAAGCTGATCGTGTTATTGCTTATCACATTAAGTTTGTTTTTTGATAATTCTGAAACCTTTTCACCCCAAGCCCACAGGGCTACAAGGCACCGTAGATGTAAACCATGTAGCAACTAATCTTTGGGGCTAAAGGTAACTCCGTAAGTGAAATGCAAGTTTCACAAAAAGACAGCAGGACCTTTGTAGGAATACTCTGCTCCTTCCTCTTCCTAGGGCCTTCACGGAGCTCCATGGGATTCCTACGGCGCTCTGAGCCCAGCTTTGTGCGGAGCAGAAGAGCAGGGGCTCCGCACAGACCAGGAGGGATGCAGCAGTTTCATCGCTGCGAGCCAGTTCCCCAGGCTGTTTTGCTTCTCCCGAAGCTAATTTGTAATTTTCCAGCGTGTTATTAGATTTTATAAGAAAGATTCTATTAAAACACAAAAGTTACAGTTCCAGCCTGGAAGAAGCTGGTCTGCAAGGTCAGGAGAGGAAAACATCTGGCACAAACACTGGGCCAACATTTTTTTTTCTGGTAGTCTTCTAGAACAATTAGTAAGATCACCCTCAAAATACATAATAAAAAGAAATATATATTATATATATATATAAAGAAGCCCATCATATTTTAATTGGTATTGTATCTCATCACATTTTCCCATTTTTTATCTTCCATTAGCAAAACTGACCCATTATGCCAATCTGGTAGACTGATTTCTCTTTTTTTTTTTCAATAGTGCAAGCCTGAGTTCCTTCCAAATAGGTCCCTTACTGCACAAATACACACACAAAAATACATCCCAAATGATCTGAAATCTATTCATTAGTGTATGTCCCTGGTAGGCCAACCCTCAGCTTGAGAAATCTAAACAGCTGCTATTCAGAAAAGACTTTTTTTCAGACACACATGGTAAAATACCAGTCCTGCTGTAACCAATTGGTGCTACAACATTACAGCAAGAAGATGATGCCGCTAAGAAAAACGTCAACTTCATTTCAGCCCGAAACAAGTTATAACAGCAGCAACACTGGCTCGGGGAATTTTTAAGGAATTAATAACCAGCTTGGGTTAGGAGCCTGAGGCAAAGTCAAGGATTAAGCACTATAAGGATAAACAGATACAGCAGCTTCAAATAACGTAGTTGACTTCAGTTTAATCATTTTGTTTCGCTTTCAGAAAACTTATGATCTCTAGACAGAAAGTATAATTCATATCTGCAAAGGAATACACATACACCCCGCCTCGGGCGAGAGCCGTGGAGATAAATGGGAACGCTGTAAAAAAGTAAACATTTGCTTTTAACCAACAAAATGGGGAGGCTCTCACAGGCTGCAATTAAAAAAAAATAGAGGAAGTAGGGAAATACCACAAAAATAAACAAGATCGAGCATTAATAAGGGAACGTGAGAGAACAAATCCGACAGATGAGTCTGAAGTTAATAGTTCTGCAGGATGAACCATGGGCCACCTTTCTACAAAAGCCTTCCCAGTGCAGGATCATTTACAAAAATGAATTAGTGCATGGAAATGTATATGCTTTATTTCTGTGCACAACTAGCAAATCAAAAATAATCTTTGTTACTCCTGCTTAAAAGGATTACAGATATTTTTTCCCTCAAATAAGTCAGCCTAATAACGTTTAGATTAATGTGAAATGGGCAGTCAGAAGCAGATGAAGCGTTCTCTGGTAAGCAGATTAAATACATCTTTGAGGCATTTTCATAAGCTGTAAGTTTACAAGACAAATGCCAATACAGAAACTAAACAACAAAACCAACACTTTGGTTTTTAATAAAATGATTTCATTGCATGTTTAAATGTCAATAAGGCATAAACATAGATAAAATATTTCTCCCAGGTATTAAAATTTTCATTTGAGAAGACCTAACAAGCTGTTATAATGATTTAAAGAGACTACTGTTGGAAGATTTAACATGTATTCACATTTGCAGGGGAGTGAGAGAAAGAAAGAGTCTTCCTGGATGACTTCTTAACTCTTTCATCTACACACACTAGATGGTTTTTGCTTTCCTGTGCTAGCCACTATTTGCTTTGCTTTTTAAAGCAGGAAAAAGTCACTCTCTCACAACACTGCAAAAATGTAAAGGCTATCAGAGAGCTCGGGTACTATTTAAAATTTCTTTAGGAATCTTCTTCCATAATTAAATGCCACAGAGCAAATTTACAATGAAGAGCTACTAAGATCCATAGCTGAATGTTTCAGACAAAAAAAGATCATTTATTATATATACAAAAATCTCTGGAGTCTGTTAAATATTAACATCTAATGGAAATACTATCCATCTTTTTATCTCTAATTTATTTTGATAGAGTGATAGAAATGCATTTATTATTAACAAGTTACTTTCAAAATTGCATAAAAAGCTCAGGATTTTCAGACAGCATTTCAATACTCGAAATGTAATCTGATCTCACTGAAGTCAGAGGGTGCTTTACCATGAATTGGATTAAGATCTCATTTGTCTCTCAGAAAAACAGCAATTATATCCTTAGACGTTTGTTTTATTACAGTTGCTTCATGTCAAAACACTTCTGAGGTGACCAGCACTTCTTGGCTCACCCAAGAAGCTTGTTACTGCACAGAAAAGCATCTTCTAGCTCTTTGAGCACAAGCTTTACAACAAGGCACTCCAGAGTTTTAGTCCAAGTTCTTACAATACTTTCCTGTAGCTCTGGGGAACTAACTGCCCTGTAAACCGGGACAATATCCATGCATGAGTAACCACACAGAGATGTTGGAAGGGTTAACATTTTGAAAGTACAGTATTTCCTTCTTGGGGAAGGAAAGTATGCATGAAGAATAGAAGAAAAACCCTTGCAAGTCGTTCAAAACAGAATGGAAAGCTCAAAAATAAAAGCTCCATAAAACTTTAAGAGCTCTTACATTCCAGCATGGAAAATAATCAGAGTATTTTAGTAGAAGTTACTTCCACAATGGCTGGTGATGAACTATGAATGAACGCAATTCTGAACACCAAGTCGTGTTTTCATTGCCTCTTATAAATGGTATGTTTCTGAATATTGAACTATATTCTTCAGTGCATTTCTGTCCATAAATCCTACATGTAGCACAGGGTTATCCATTTGGTGAATTGCAAAAGTACATGATAAAATGCATTTTATCATGTATATGTGACAGCCTCACTCGCTATTAAAGTATCTTCCAAATACTATCATGCTTTTGAAGGGCTCTAAAATAAACATCGACTCTCAACCACAAGTCAAAATCCCTTTCCCCCTGAACAACGGAGCATTCCAACAACCTCAATCTCAAAGCACAAGTATTCAGTTCTAGCCCAGAGTTTATAGAGAATTATCTCATAAATCATCAATGTCAGTTGATTCTTCTCTCTGAGGAACAACTGGTCATCTAATTCCTTACTCCTTCGACCAAATGGTTTCCATGTTATCAATCCTCTTCACCATCACAGAGTTGACAATATTATAGAAAAAGAAGCTTGTAATAAATTCAGCCTTTGCATTAACTTTCATTTCTGCTTTTGCTGCTAGCTCAAACACACTTGCCAGTCTCCACGTTTCAAACAAGCTTTCTGACTGCTAGTGCCAACAAGTTGACAAGCGCCAAAACATCCCAACACCCAAACCCTTGAGTGGTGGATTCAAGTGGAAATATAACTGTAAATACAGAATACTAAATAAAGGCTGTGAAGATTAAAATTAAAGTAGTCCACAATTAGTGTTTTTTTATGTCTTGGCAACAGTGGTATTCTGTTTGTGCCTGGAAATTTCAGGCCACTAATGGGCTGTCATTCTTCCTACAGTTCTGACCTTCCTCGGATTTTTCTCCTTAGAACTCAGAAAATACCAGTTTATAGTTAGGCAACACAACTGTCACATCAAAAAACATTCAATCATTTAAACTGTAACACATCGCTAACCTCAAAATCGCTTTATAAAAAATGTACCTGTCATTTAATTTGTGACATTAAACAGACTGAACTGTTGCCATAAAAGAAACATCCATAATTAAGCAAGCAGAATATACGAATCCAGTATAATCAAGAAGCTGAGATTACACCAACCGAACATTAGGGTTCCATAAGTCACAATTAAATGTTGAAGCTTCCAAAAATGAGGGGCAGAAATAAATGCCTCAATACAGCAAGTACTCTACCTTACCTTGATTTTCTACATCGATCAAGATGAACCACTTTGTGGTATCTCTGTCTCTCCATTGTTTGGAATAGGAATCTCAGAGGGCTAGCTCAGATAACGGCATGTAAAAGTAAAATACCTAAGAGGAGGGATGGAGGATCTTACCTTGAGCTAGAATGTTTCATCCAAAAATGTGAGTTTGAGGTTAGAAGTTTCCTCTATAGCAAGCTAAAGCTATTTAAGAACTGTGGAAATGCAAGCTTTCATGAATTGCTGAGGGAAAAAACCCGAAGTTGTCATCCAAACACTTGCACAGATATCATCCATGTTTAAATAATCAGAGTGTGGTGGAATAGCATCTACAGCTGGAGCATTATGTGAATTGAGGGCTGTGATCAACAGACAGTACAGCAGTAAAATTACTTGGGCTGGTATCTATTGATAAAGGACATACCCTTTAGATGTAAGGCAGATTGCTGGGTCCTACTCCTCATGCCTTGAAGTGGGATTCTACTAAATGGAAGCAGTGTCAGCAGATTAGGCTCTTGAGTCGAGAAAAAGCTGCAGGACAAAACCCCAAATCCTTGCAGGCATGAGTCAGGATGTGCCACAGCGTTCCTGAGTGCTGATGGTCATGTCTCCAGGAATAAAAAGACATTTTTTTACTTAGCTGGAGTCCCCTCCACCGAATAAGACCAAAAATAAAAAGCAGATGTTGGTCATGACATTTCTAACCATTTACCTCACTGCTAGGTCAAGAATCCTCATGCATGGCACAGAATATAACTCTACCTGTAAGAAACACCCCACTGTGCTTATCCATCCTCTGCAGAACATTATGGGAAGAGCCACCTCAGATTTACAAGGATGAAACAATGCCTGACCAACCCAACTGCTCTTCCGTGATGAGATAACTGGCTCCACGAATGAAGGGAGAACAGGGAATATTGTAAACCTCCACCTTAACAAGGCTTCCCATACCATCCTGAACTGCAAAGTGCATGAAAAATGAGCTATACTCTCAGGCTTTAAGGTTTGGTCTCAGCAGCACCAAGTTTAACTGCTACAGCATCCTGCAGGCATCAGTATGGAGGCTAACACTATTTAATGTCTTTATTAGCAACCTGGACTTGGGATGGAGTGCACTCCTATCAAGTTTGTGGGTGACACCTAATTCAGGGAACAATCAATAAGCTGGAGGATGGAGTTCCTTCTCAGATGGACATGACAAGCTGGAGAAATGGGCTGTCAGGAACTGCATGAGGTTCAACGAAGTGTTGCTTATCAGATGGAATAACTGCACGGACCAGTGATGGCTGGGGGCTGGCTGGTAAAAATGCAGCTTTGCAGAAAAAGACCTGCAGTTCCTGGTGGGCAACAAGTCAACATCAGTCTGCTGCGTGTCCCTGCAGTAAAGAGAGCCAAACACACACTGGATTGCTCTAGAAGGTCCTGGGAAGTGATACTTCCCCCATAATGGTCACTGGTGAGACCATATCTGGACTTCTGGCTCCAGTTATGGGCTTGCAAGTTCAAGACAGACATTGACATATTGGAGCAAGTCCAGAAAACGGCCACCAAGGCGGTTTGGGGGCTGCAGCACAGGTGAACGTAAGAGCCCAAGAGAACTGTGTTTGCTCAGCTTTAAGAAGCCAAAGACTTACTTTATCAGAACTTACAGAATTACCATACTTCTACCATATTGACTGTACTTTTTGAAGGTGCAAACATCTTTTATGATTTGCTTTTATATGCCTGAATTTAACACCTCTCTCTTTTTTTCCCACCATCCCACCACCTCCAGGAAAGAAAAAAAGCCACCAAAACACAAATCATTTAGAGGAATACAGAGAATTCATTTTTATCCTCTCTGCCACCTAGCAACACGCAGCACCACATATGACACCTTTGCAAATTTGACACACATGGAAGAGTGTCTAAGCATTAGAACAGGGACAGAGATAACAAATTCCGTCTTCGCCTCAAAGATTCTGCAGTCACCAGAGTTCTCCATCAATTTTGAGATAGATTGTCATGCTTACAAAGGAATGCCAAAGGAATTCTGTTTAAATTACACCCTCAAGTTTCAAGTAAATGCAGGTTTTACGCATAGATGTTAATTTCATCTATAAAATGGAATAGGAGCAGGTATTTATGAGATACAGAAAACTACGTTAAACTTCAATATTAAATGCAGACCATTTATACGTTGTCTGATCTGCTGTCTGCAGCAATGACATAAAGCAAGAGCTGCCTTTTATCTTTAGACTATTATGAATACATGGACAGACTCAAAGGCATCATTTATAAGCTGATAACCCAGCTCCCTTCTTGACAGCATTCAAATTTCTTCCTGGATATCGAGCAAGGTATTATTAAAAAAAATATATATTATATGCCTACATAATTACTTGCAAGCTACTCATTTGACAAAATTTCTCATTAGGCAGGTATTGAAACTCCTTCCCTATCTGCATGTTCTTGAGCCAGGGAAATAAACCCCAATGGACTACATGCAATAGATGCTGGGGAGGGAATCGACACTTCCTGGCTTTAGGGATGATCCAAACTGATCAAAATATAATATTATTATTACTGTAGTATTGTTATTACTGATCAAAATTATTTATAATTATAATTATTATTATTTATGTAAAATTTATATACATTGTGGTATGTTGACAGTACTTGTAAAAATAAAGAACTTAAAATCTCTAATTTAAATCAATAGCCCAGAAATGTATATATAGCTTTTCATGTTTTAGGCATTCTTATCTGTAATTCACAACCAGTGGCATCAGAAAACATGCTTTGTCTATAAACTGCAGAAAAAAACTCGTGTGATTTGTATCAAAAAGGTAACTCCAGAAAGAGGTACATCTCCAGAAAATATTAAAAGATGTTCCTCTTCAAAATTCAGGGCATGTGATAATCACATTCATGTCAAGAATGGGACAGACATCTGCCAATTTCATCTTTATTTTCAGAGAGCCAACAGAGATATCTTATATACATCTTATATTAGCCATTCAGGACAAAAGGAACTTCATTATTCATCATTAGGCCTCTTTTCCTGATTATAAAATAATTTTCCCAGAAGATTTTGAATTATATATATTAAAAAAATAGAATAGAGAAGCAGCAGCCTGCTTGTATCTTTGCATGTTGAGCGGATTCCAGCAAGGCAGTGAAAGGTTTCCCTCTCAAAAGGCTGAAGTGAAGACACAGGCCAAAACCTGACGGAGCACAGGAGACAGAGCAATAAAACTGCAAAGCAAATTGAGCTGAAGGCCAGCAGAAGCAGACGACAGGATTGACAGCTGTCAAGAAATGAGTAATTTATTCAACCAAACAAGCAGCTCATCACTTCTTATTTCTTATTCTGAATACTTCTTATTCCTTATTACGAAGAAATAAACTTCTCCAGAGTATTTCTTCAGCAATTCTCGAATATGACCTAGTGCAGCTCTGCTCTCACCACTGGGAAAATCTCCATCTCCCTCCTGTTTCTTCTTAAAGGTGTTTGTGACCCTTTGAAAAACCATGAAAATCCCCTGCCATGACACTGTGTCTGGTAAGCCAAATCAGAAGGAATATTTGTTTCTGATTAAGGAGGAAAAAAGGGCAATCAGAACCCAGAAGTTCAGACCTGCACGGTCTGAAGCCCCTCCAAGCATCACTTTACAAGAGAGGGGAAAACAATTGCATTTTAAAGGCTTTTTTTCCCAAAAAGCAATGATGGCTATTTAAGGACTGTAATAGGAGATATGTTTACATCAATCAATTAAAAATCATCTTTCTTTTTTTAAACCAAAATAAATCTTGCCTATTTTTTTTAAGCATGTGGAAATTATTTCATGTGAAGTGAGAGGGTTGTGGGAGCCCAGACACGACGCTCAGGTCTGGCACACACATAGATCCCACATCCCCACACGGTGCTCAGCATCCTCACTCACTGAGCCAAAAATCAGAAAAATCAGAAATTTTTGTGCTTTCTCTATTTCCACTTTAATCAATGCTTACCTTAGCACAAAGAAAAAGTTATCTGTCCCATTTTTTTGTATAGATTCTTAGATTTCCTTTGTCAACAGTAAAAGTTTCAGTTGTCTTCTGGTTAAAGCACTATGAAGGGGATTTAATACAGTGAAGCAGTAACGCACGTCGCAAACTAGAGAACCCTGCACTCTGCATTAGCTCATTTCAAAGTAAACATAGAAATTATGAGATTTCTCTATAACGTCTTAGAAACAGCAGAACAGCGATAAAAGGGCAACTATCACACTGAAAAAAAAAAATATTTTTATGGGATCTAATTAAGATATCGCATTGTTGTTGTTTTCTTTTCAGTATTTCCCTGCTATCCGCGTCCAACTTCCTCCAGCCTCTCACTTCCAAAGCACGTGGTTGCATTTCATAGTTCAAATCCACTCTGTTCTTTCACAGGCCAGACATTTTTCTCCCCCCGACACAAAACACACTCACCGTGACAGCAATTAATTTCCCTTTTTTCCCTTTTTCTAACTTCTCTGTATACCCTGGATTTTTTTGAACTTCTTTCAGCTAAGAACTGCCTTAAAGTCAGCGTGTTTGTTAATCACCCCTCGTTTCAGACAGACCCAGTGAGAAGACGAACACACCAAAGGCTGCCACGAAACCCTAACTGGGACTGACTCCGGCACCGAGCGCGTCGCCGTGTCCCCCTCGGCTCGCGACTCCTTCGCCAGGCCGTGATACACTCAGTCGTGTCACACAGCACTTGGCAGTAATTTATGTGCCACGATGCTTATTTAGTGTGACAAATTTAAAAGGCTTGGATACATTCAGGCTAGCCTGTGGTCTTCGTGCAATATTTCCGTAATAATTTCCAAAAGCCTTTTTTGCAGGATGCTGAATTATTTGAAGTTTATCCTACTCAGTGCTTGTAGCTCTACTGCCCCCGCTGCTTCTTGCTTCTTCCTTCTCAAAAGCTGTTATATTTAGTCGGAGGCTCAAAACAGCCCCTTACCAGATTAAAACCTTATAGCTGTGTTGTTGGGGTATTTTTTGTAAAACTTGCAGTTCTAGAGCCCTTCGTTGCCTTTGCTCCCCTCCAAAAGGATCAGCCAACGATGGGACCTGCCCTACCCGAATGAAAGCACTGACTGATTTCTTCCAAAGCCTGTGGTATTTGTCACCCAAACACTTCACAAATTAATGCATATGAATTAATTTTTCCATCCAAGAAAGCATCCCATAGGTTACCTACACTTCCTTTTCACTAAACACTGGTCACAATAAATTTTACCCTGTGCTCCACACCAACTCCTTCCATAGCACTGGGTAAATAGCATCTTTCATAGCATCTTTCCTTCTCCAGCTGGGAATAAGGGTAAAATACCCCATGGACGCACACGCTGTGTCTGTGTAGAGCATTAAGAAGCGATTGACCCCACGTCCTTGCATGCAATCATGACTGAGCTGCTCTCCTTCCCTTGGTGGGAAATGCTTCTGTTTTGCTTCAAAAATCCATTTTTTTGTTCTCCCTGCCTTTCTTCCTTGCTTGCCTTTATTTGTTCGGCTTCCAAAACGGAATGCAACCACTGTTGAGTTCATCTATAGTTTATTCAACTTTATTTGCCAACATTTTAATTCTCTTTGTTCAAACCAGAATTATGTGCTGTTATTTTAGCATTAAATAAATGCCTCTTTGCACATTTTCCCTTCCAGATTCACCTCTTCCTAGCTCCAAATAAGAACCTACAGCAGAACTACAACTGAAAAATTGGAAATGCAGTTCATCCGTGATGGATAAGGTTTTCCAAAGCCTAACTCCAAATCCAGTGGTCTCCTTGCCCACCGAAACACAATGATTTATACGCACCGACAGACTGAGCGGTCTTCCTCGTTACATATCATTAGTGGAAATCAAAGTCATGTCAGGTATTGATGGTAATACCTTTCAAGGGTACATTACTAGACGAGCTTTATGATGTGATTTCACATGAATTATTCAGCAAACAATGCTTAAGATGTATGCATATATATACACTTGCAGATCATTAGGCTATATTCACCACTGATGATACTGAAAGAACAGAAAATGCATTCAAACTCAGACTGTACACCAAGCAGGAAGTTTAGACTATTCAATTTATAGATTTATTATTGTAAGTACGTTACATTAAAGTGCAACACGATACTTCAACTGCAACCCCCCCAAAATCCTAATTAAATTTAATACGTAATTTCTACTATTCAATAAACACAACACTTTTACCTGGGTTACAAATCTGTTAAAGTCACTGACCAAAACAAAATTAAACTTCTACGCTTTCATTTAAAAGCATTCAGTCATTGTGAATTACATTATCGTGGATTAAAACTAATCTGTTACAGGAATGGGGTAATCCAGTGTTGATACTTATTTTAAAATTGGGAAGTGATGAAAGCAATTTTCAGAGACCATTTTAAGCTTTCACTCAAAACATGTAGGTTAATGGAAGTTAATATAAACAGCAAAGAAACAGGAGGACTAAACTGATGAGGACCAATCAGCATGATTTGGTCTGTCCAGCTGAAAGGATACACATGGACAACTAAATTGAACTTTGTTTATGCATTTTGATTTTCAAGCTTTCTCTAAGATGATTACCCTACTGCTGTTCTGCCAGGGGAAAAAAGCCTCACTTGTATCTGCTCTGTTTCTAAATAAAACCCCCCATTTTTTTTAAATACGAGGTATGTCACAGTATTAGTTAATACTGTAAAACGTTTGCAATGAAACCACTGCAAAACCTTCCCAAATGTTGGATTTCTCAAAATCTGCCATTCGTTTTATCATCTCCAGTGGGTTTTTGCCGTCCTTGGGCCTGTGAAGGTTTGAGGAAGCTGGTGCACAAAGCAAACGCTTCTGTTCCTCCTCTCCTTCTGTTCCTCCTCCTTTGAGGAACAGAATCATAATCACAGTTGAAAACCATTTAAAAGGCTGCAAATAGCACTCATGGGCACTTTAGGTGAGTTCTTGACCAAAAAAAAGGGAATATCAGGTGCTCTAGAAGACTGAAGATGTAACTATGATAGGAACTGAAGTGAAACATTACCTAAGCAATGGTGCACAGTGGATAACAGGGCTTAATAACGGGGGAAAAAAAGTGGTCTGAATAAGCAGCCTACATTAGGCTCGTGTTTATGATATTATAGAAGCTGTAGTAGTTTCTAGCCGTAAGCCTTTGTTTGATTTTTGTACACAAATTACCTCCACTCTGCCAGGCACCATTTGTAACGGCAGCCGGTCGGATCCAATGTGACATTCCCGGGTTTCCTACGCTTTGTGTTAAAGGGAACGTGCAGCACATCAGTGCACAAGGGTCCTCCAAGTTTCCCCATCACCCTAGTCACGTTGGCCTTAAACTGGAAAAGTTTCAGAAGTTACTTGTCCACAGTCAGCCACGCACCTGCCCCATTTTTTAGTCATTAGTATGGCACAAGCCCCATTTTTTTAGTCATTAGTATTAAAAGACACTCCAGAATCTGAGACACGACTATGAAGACAACTCCAGAATCCAATGCTCCTTCCAAAGCCCAGGCTTTGAAACAACGTGCTTCACATTAGAAACAAGAGTCTTCATTGAGACCTTCCCAAATACATTTCTGAGACACAAATCATTACGTTTTTTATCCAAACAGGTTAATTTTTATATGAGCCTAGCAGAGGTTCTTATTTTAAAAATGGGGCTAATTGGCTTTGAGGTCACCACTGAGAGAAAGTTTAGTTCAACGAGCAAAAAGAAAAATAACTGTACACAATAATGCAGAGATATCAGAAGTTACTTCATTACGGCACATTTAAATTGCTCTTTGGAAGCAGACTAAAATTCACTGTAAGTTTTGCTTGAGCAACTCTATTTCCAAAAATAAGATTAACATAAAAACAAATAGCCTGAAAAAAAATAATTAAAATAGGCGGTATATTTTGAAGAGCTCTCTGTGAAACTTTGTGTTGAGCCTCATCTTATCCATTTGTTTTTTACTAAATAATAATAATAATTTAATGATATTCTAGATGCAGACAACTTTGCAGAAAACTGAAAATCACAAGAATTGTATCTCCCATACATCACTCCCATCACAGCTGTCCTACTGCCAGCAGGAAAGGCTCATGGAAATTGCCATCCCTATCAACTCTTCCCTTGGAAGCAACCCTGCCTCTGAAGTGGCTGGCAGCGGCTGTCCTGAAGACCACAGGGAG
>JAVCKT010016443.1:0-17211 GCA_032273925.1 Rhynchotus rufescens
AGTTAAGCTCTATCTTAGTCTTTTTTTCTTTTCTTTCTATTTTTTTTTTTTTAACCAAGATCAAGGTCCAGCTATTTGAAGAACTATATATTTATGTAAAAGTTTAGCAGCCAAAGAGAAAGCCTAACCTAAAAAAAAGAGATAGAATGTTTTTATGCTCATTTTTATGAATAACAGCTATGTCCAGAGAGATCTGGTGATTTTCTCAAGGTTATATAGAAATCTCTGGAATTTCTTTTTGATACAGTCTTGCTTGGTTGGAAAATAAATCAGATAACCTGAATCCCAAGGCAGTGTCTTACCCAGCAGATCAGACCCTCTGAAAACTAGAGTTGTTATACCAAGGGATGAGGACATCTGTATGTGCAACCCTCCTAAGAGGCATTTTTGAGCCACATACAACATGTAGCCCTTCAAAGTGGCCCAACCTGCCATTACTGTCAAGTAGTCCATAAATTATCCCTGAAACCTTCTCGTTTAATCAGTCCCACTTCCAGATTACTCTTAGAACATGACTTCAGGCCCCAACACAAAGTATTTATCTTGCATTAATTAGATTAGAAAAGCAGGGGTATTCGATACAACTAATCAACTCAGGAGATCGATACAGCATGTGACAGAGTCTTATATTGCCCTCGCTTTGCAAGATGACAAGCAATGAATTAGTTCTGGAAGGTGCCCAAAACAACACTTCATGCCCTAACAGAGGGGAAACATGAACTTTCAGAGAGAAGAGGCAATGCTAGTATATGTTTACAATCCATGCAAGTCAAAAGTGCTAAGGCTGGGTAGCTAAACATAACTCTGTCTCACCTTCTGATATTAAGGGGTATATTACATTTTAGAAGCATTAATTGTAGCATATCAAGGTGGAATCCATTTTTACGCTCCTGAACTCCTTCTGCTTCAGCTGAGCTCTGAAGGTACCTGCTACTTGGATGTTTTATAGATGCCATCTCAGAGAGATCTAGTTAACTCAAACCCTCAAGTGTCAAGTCTAGATTTGATTCTCCTGGCCCTTGGTGTTTTGTGGTTTAGTTATTGGCCCATGACACTGGCTGCTTATTCCTTGCCACTTAATACCAGTGCTTAGCAGATGATGATAGTCCGAACTGCTCAGTTTCAGGCAATGATGAGTTAACCATGGAGGAATGGGCTTACTAATCACTGCGAGTCTGTTTTTATTATTATTATTATTCTGTTACAGGACTGAAGATGAGGAATAAGTCCTAGCCTGAAAGACAGAAACATGGAGAAAAATGACCCCAAGTTCATATATACATTAAACTAGAGTGAGATTATCTCCGGTGAAGCCCAGTGTGCTACTCATGCTCTGTGTAAGCAGGCTGAAGAGCTCTTCCTAACCACGATGTATTCTCTGACCAGGTGAGCTTCTGAGTTACAAATACAGCTTTACTGTCAAAAATAGTCAAAACAATCTTTTAGCCCCCTTCTCTCTCCTCTCCTTCCCTCCAGAGTTTTGCTTGTTGCTAGAAAAATTCATTTCCATAAAGCTGTATTTTGTCTCCAGACCAGTAGCCCCTCTTCAGTTATAATGCAACTGAACCATAGCGTATTAGATTATCCTATAGGATAGAGGGGTCCTTCTTTTTTCTTTTTGGCAATGATTAATGACCAAAAACAGAAAGTGATCATTTGATACTCGCTTGTATCCCTGTATATAGACCCCATTAACAGGGTTTAACTCCTCTTACAGTTGGTCCAGCATGATCTCTTAGCCCAGACCATCCAGTTTTAACATTCAAGCCTATGTCTCTAAAGTAAGACAGAGAAGAAAAATGGAAAATTGGAAGGAAAATACATGAAGGATGAAGACTCTACCACCTCTCTGGCTGCAGTAGGCAGTTTCTTACACACATCAGTAGTGTCATACAATAAATCTGGAGAGATGTAGGACTTGTCAGTAAGTAGGGCCTTCGTAAAATAACTGTATTTCTCCTCCTTTTCTGGACCTTAGTCTTTCTTATATAAGCTATAACTCCATTAAAGGAAGGAGGGGAAGTGCTTTTGCCTCCATACATAGACACAGGAGCAAGATAACCCTTGTGAGAGGCCACTCCGCTCCTCTCAACCGTGACTGCAGCCTTGCCCCTGCTTCCAGCTCCATCCTGAGATTCGCAGTATGCTGCTCTGCAAAGCAGAGCTGCTCCCATCTCCTGCTGGTCTGTCACATGGAAAAGTCACACAGCACTTCTGCAGACTGGGTCCCTACTCTAGTTAATTTAATCTCTCTGTCTGTTCAGCCTGAAGCAGTTGGAGCCTGCACCGAGATGTAATGATCTCCTGATTTTGTTCTTGTGAGTCAGCCTCTGCTCAGTACAAACCTCTGAGCGAATCCCAGCATGAACAGCTGTTTCTGGCAAAATGAGGGACAACAGGCAGACAAAGCTGCTCCGGGTGTTTGTTTCCTTCTTCCTTGGGAGCTAAATCTTTCCAGTTAAAGTTCTTGAGGATGTCCATTAAGTTTATTGAGCTTGCAGGAGGTCTCAACTACAGCTCAGCGTTTCGTGCTCAGCTGTTTAGATCAGTGCAGCAAACATTTAGCAATTTAACAGCCTGGTGGGAAGCGAGAAGTGAGGAATGCGATTACAATTAAGGGTTTTTTTTTTTTTTTTTTAAGCATTATCATTAAACAGCAAATGTTCTGCAACTACAAATAGAGTGAGCATGAGAAAAGAAATTGTTGTGAGAGTCATGGTCATTCCAGGATCAGTCACTGCCTGCCTTTGAACTAGAGGAGGAGGTGACCAATACAGATATTGAAGACCCAGGGACTAGTTTGCATGTTGGAGGAGATACGAAGTTCAGACCCACCTGCAACATAGAGGGAACAGAGAAGCCTGAAGAGGTGGAGTGAAGGCACAAACATGGCCCTAGTCTCTAGAGTCTCAGTCCCCTCTCCTATCTACTCAGTTCCCTGAAAAGAAGAAGAAACGTAGATGTTGAGATGAAAAGGATGACTAGGACAATGCACTTGCCAGGGTCACTTCATGATGCAGCCTTGTAACTCACTCTGCTGTCACTTCATCTTCCCTTCCTGGGAGCAGCTGATTTATCTTTATTATCCTCCTCTGTTGTCACTGTCATTAAATTTTGTTGAGCCAAGAGACTCCACTGTGTGCTCTAGTAATTCGATCAGGAGGGAGGAGAAGCGGAGCTGAGGTAATAGGCAGCGTGAAAGAGGTCAGGAGAAGCAGCCGTGCCACATTAAGGGAAATACAGATCCGGGCTCACTTGGAAGCAGTAATCATACAGAACGTGTCCGAGCAACCTGCAGCAGCAATCTAGAGCAGCTGCATCTCAAAGTCCTGTTTATTCTGCTCTCTTTATTTCCCTTAGCTGTAGTCTCATCTCCCTAAGACCTGATCTTGTTGGGATGTCACATCGCCAACATCTTTACTAGGTTTTAATCTCTCTTTACCAATGCAACCAGTTGCTGAAATTATCAAGGAAAGAGCACTGGCATTGCTCTTCCACACTTGCTGATTCACATGCACCTCTGCATGAATTTCTGGCTTGTTTCAGTTAAGTATCAGAGACTGAACTATCCCTGTGGCAGAGTAATCATTTACCTGTGCTATTTTATTTGTATGGAGAGAGTCCCTTGCTGAGAGAAGGGTCCTGCCATGCTATGCACAATGCAGTACTGCAGACAAGTAGTAAAAAATATTCTGTTCCAAGACTGACTAGATAAAAGGGAGAGAAAGTAAAGGGAGAAAGTAAGCTCCAGGATGTTAGAAAGTAAATTCATTGAGCTCCTGAAAATCAGAATGATGAAAATGAGAAATCGAAATTAATTACACTGGTGGGTTGATGGCAAAAAACCCTCTTCCCTAAAGCCCAGGCCACCATCCTCATTGTTGATGCATTTGTAGCTATACTGCATCTCCAGCACTTAGACGTAAATCATGCATTAGGGAATCAACCACTGAAGTCTGTGAGACCATTTCCATGATTCAAATTCCAACATAATGAAGAAACTTCACCAGGATGGATGCAGCCTTGTAAGCACTGGAGTAGATGGCGTTTGATGGGGTTTGATGAAAAGAGAGTTTGATGGGGTTTGGTGAAAAGAGGAGAAAGCTGCCTTTAGGCATAGTCTTGTGGATTGGACCCTTACAGCTAACCCTTGTAACACAAAGCAAGGTGCTAACATGCAGCTAACCTTAACTCCTGAACCGTTATCACAAGCTGAGAAGATCTCTAACACTTAACCTCAGTCTTTGATATTTCTCATAGGATATACCCTCAGGAGAGATACAGATCCATCTTCTTTTCCTTCCTTTATATTTCTTCCTATCATCTCATATTTTGTAACACCAGTATAGTTGTCGTGTGTTTAGACATATACCTATGCAGCACCCACAGCTGAATACTCATTATGAACCATAACCTAATTAGAAGTGGATGTTCTAACATTGAGTGCACAAGCAAAACAGGATACAGTTCATTTCACATATGTTAAACCCCCATTTTAGGATAAAAGAAAAAATCCCTAGGAACTCTGTCATGACTACAAATGGTCAGTCTTGTTCTGAAGTGAGGTGACTTGAATCACATATTTGTGGTGGGTCATAAAGAAAGCCTACACACCTAAAATAGATATATCTGAACACATGTAGAAAACGTGCACATATAGATAGAAACCATGATTTTTTAGCCTACATCTCTTGCAAGCTATCCATATGCATATGCATACACAAAAACTTTATAGAGATTCCCCAAAATAAAAGAGAAATAACCATGTACAGCAAAGAGGAGCTGTCCAAGTTCTCAAGCACTGGTCAGAGTAATGCCCAGCATGCAGCATAGTAAATAGTAATTTCATTGGAGTAAATTATTTATTAGTACTTTTTTTTTCTTTGAAGCTCATAAAGGCAACAATGAAAAATTACTCAATAGCTCATTCATTCTGCATGCTGTGAGAAACATTGTGTGTATGTGTATATATACAGTTATAAAGAAGGCCATGCTGAGATCTTATTCTTTTGCAGACAGATTGCAGGTTTACTGGCACTGCAGAAATATGCAGACTGCCCTCAAAATTAAAGGTGCAGTGCAAAAACCCAGTCTTCATGAGCTCATCAAAAGATAGAGGGGAAGTGTACTGTATGTACTATAGGTGTTTAGGTGCATGTTCACTTTTGGTTTAAGTAGGCTGGGGCTGATCTTTGCAACGTGATTATTTCTATATCTTCAGTCATTGAGCTGCATACTAGACTTGGGCATTGAAAAAATACAAAAAATACCTAAGTGTTGTGATTATGACTGTCCTGTAATGTCTCTATGCACTCAACCTCAATAAGGGTTCTTAGAATCTGCTTGTCTTTCACTGTAGTTTCTTGTCTTTACCCCTACAAGGCTTGACAGCACCTTTGAGGTTTCAGTCATGACGATGTCTGTGGAAGGATATTCTGCATTTTGTTTTCCTCCAGACAATAATCAAGCTTATGGTCCATCTCTCACTGTTTTCAGACTCTTAGCACTTGATCTTGGGTTCTTTATTAAATTTATCTTCATGTTATATAGCATCTGCAACCCAGAAGATCCAAATGCAATTCCAGGCTGTCTTTTCAAACTTTTTTATATACTGAAAAGAAGTCCAAGGGTTCAACAGATTGGCCTCCTACAGCTGAGTATCATTGGAGGTTCTCTTGTAGCTCAATAATATTCACAACCCCTGTCTTGATCTCAGACATTTTTCTGGCTGTCCTGATGTTCAGCACAAAGACAATCCATGGGCTTTCAGGTATATTTTACATCAAGTGATTTCTAGCATGAGAAGTCAGCTGCTGAATTATGGACAATTGCACTGCCCAGAAGGTTAAAGGAGAGTTTAAATAGCCCAGGAGACAAATTAAGCTTTCTGAGGTGTGTCCTGATCTCTTCTGGAATGTGGACATTTGAACCAAACCAAGGAGCTTCCAAAGTTCATCCAGGGAACCATTTCCCACAGGTCCATTGCATTTCTAAGCACTTGAAAAGCAGCCCCACAACTGCTTATGAAAGACTTCTCCATGGATCACTGATTTTTCTAATTCCTCCAGAGTGTTCTATCAGCTTTTTTATTCTCAGCCACACTTCCTACAAAAGTAACCTCTTTTTTGTTGTTGTTGGTGGTGGTGGTAGTTCTTTTTTTGGGAAGGGGATGGGACTTTCAAGAGAGAGCTAAAATGCTGTAGACATCTTTAATTACCAGAGAATTAGCAGTAGTTTTCCTGATACTCCTTGGATTTCAGCCATGGTACTAACTTTGGGAGGGATATCCAATTCTCTGGGATCTGTGCTTTGATCTATGTGATCAAAGCCATCTGACTTTGCAGGAGCTGTTTCATCAAGGCTTCCCTTTGGATAGCATCTTTCACAAGTGTGGCTTGAAGTTCTTACAAGGGAAAGCCCACGCCTCCAGTTCTGACCTCATGATCTTCTTGGGCCATTGACTTTCCTTTTCTTTTTTTTAACTCCTGGAAGGTAAGGGGAGAAACAAATGGGGCAGGAGTTTCAGGGGCACTTAATGTGAACAGGTCACTTACAGTATAAGTACTATATGGAGAGAAGTATTTGGTGATTTGGAGACTTTGCTGAGTGAAGACAGGAACCACCATGAAACTCTTTGCAGAAGAC
Organism: Rhynchotus rufescens; assembly: GCA_032273925.1. Lineage (NCBI taxonomy): Eukaryota > Metazoa > Chordata > Aves > Tinamiformes > Tinamidae > Rhynchotus > Rhynchotus rufescens. The sequence continues at coordinate 6,646 of JAVCKT010016443.1, forward strand.
TCTGCAAGAATCCTGCCATGGCCAAGAGAAACTTGGCCAGAGTTTCCAGAGAAACTGCAGCATGCAGGGGTTAACTGTTCTACCCATCCTTCCTTAGAAAAGGAGTATCTCAGTAGAGAGTAGTGTTTGCAGCCTTGCCCTAGTGGTTTTATGGATATTGACTATTGCTCCAGCTTTTTCCAAGGAACCTGACATTAAAATAGTTTTCTCTATTCCTTGAGTAACTTCCATCATCCCTTGACAGCAACCGTTCCTTCACATCTTCTCGATAATGTGGCACCAAACACAGGGCCCCACCAATCCCAGCTCTCTGAGGCACTTAATTAAAGCAGAATCACTCAATAATTCAGCTGTGCTTTCCCAGGCATCTGGTCATTCACCTCTCACGTGCACAGGCAATTAATTTTTAGGCTGTCAGTACAAAGGAACTGAAACAGGAATATTAAATCCAGTCCAGTGGGAGGAAAGAAGAAAGTTTCATTGGTGTGTGAGTCCACCTGCAGGGCTCTGCCCCCAGATGCTAAGTGCCCACAATCCTTAAAGGACTCCCAGAGTGTTGAAAGTTGGAAGAGATGGAAGAGTTTTGAGATTAAAAAAAAAAAAAAAAAAAAAACTCTTCCCCAATTCAATTAATAACCATGTTTATAATAACCAGATAAATTAATAACCATGTTTCCGCTTGGAAACTTCATAGAGATCACCAGTTCTGGATACTACATGCAGGTAAAGGTCAAATGCTTCTGAAAGAAGCTGGCAGACAGGACTAGCCCAAGGGAACCATTATCTCCCTTTTCCAGAAGGGGAGCTGGGACAGAGAATTTTAAGGATAAATTCACAATACCCACTCTAGCACCTATGGTGAAGAAAGAAGTGAGTGATCCAGACTGGCTCTGCAGACAAGGACTGAGAAGACTAGAGTGTGTTTATCTTCCAAACATTGTCTACCCACTGTGCGGGATCTACTGGCCTTAAGTAGTGGGAGATCTAAGTGCTCCTGCTGCTTGGAAGTTAACTGCCCTAAGTACCTCATTTGCCAGAAAAGTCTTAGTCTATGCAAAGTCACAAGGATCATGTAGAAAACTCAACTCTAACAAGCTTGATTCATGGGACCAAGGTATTTCCTACTAGTTTATTGCCTTCTATTGCCTTCCTCTCAACATAGGACTTAAAAAAAAAAAAGAAAAAAAGAAAAAAAAAAGAGAACAGAAAGAACACAATCATCATTTCCCCCTGACATTTATTGAAATGTCATTTGAATGAGACTAAACAATGCTTTATATTCCTTTGGGTAACTGATATGGGCAAAAGTCCATAAGGACAGGAAAATTGCAACTCTGATCTAGTTAATGGATATTAGAGGCACAAAATGCTTTCAAATGCATGCAGTTAGCTTCATCTGCTAATTAAGTGAGGGGGTGAAAGCTTCTTTCTAAGAAATATGGTAATACATATCGATCAGAAAAATGAAGCTTCTGTACCAAAGCCTAAGCATGATGCAAGGTTAAGGGACTTTAATTAATGAAAAAGCTTTTTTATGAAATGATGCCACCACTCACGGAGAATATAGACTACGACCTCCAGTTAAGTGGAGACACCTTTTAAATATGTCACTGCTCATACAAGCATCACTGCATTTTTTTCCTGGCCAAAGAAATATTGAGCAGATTTGCAGATAGACCAGGCTAGCCTGTTCTGCACTGCTTTGATGCTAAGGATCCAGGGATGAAGTGGCCACCACAAAAACCTCAGCCCAAGGTGAGTTGTAGAGCAACTAAAGCATCAACCAGAAATCTGAGCATGCAGGTGATATGAAATGAGCTCTGATGAATGAAGATTTTAGCCCTCAAAGTGTTTCTTTTGCCTTTATTTAAAGTCCAAATTGCTACAGTTATTCAGACACCTATGTTGCCTTTGAAATAAAAGGTTTCTACCTCTTCTTGCCCATCTGGGTTTAGTTTCTAACTCCTAGAGGCACAAACAGAAAAATAAATTAGCCCCTTCTATCACTTATTTTGATAGCTGCCCTGCTTACACTGCAAACTAAAATATAATGATCTTCAACTGCAACTGGAAACAAATGCTTTAATTGTTCAGTGTATTAGTGCTACAGTGTTTATAGGTTTATTCTTTTTAAGAGTCAATTTGAGTCCCAAATGGATGGTAAATTTAAACTACTGCTCTGTTTCTGCTACCTGAAAGGTAATATATTTACTTTTATCTCTCTGGGATGCTTCTGCATCTCAGGCCTGTACAGGGCAGATGCTAAATTGCCCAGGATGGTGGAATTATCATACTACATGAGTGGAAAGGAGTTTTTGCTTCTGTATTTAAATGATTGGATAGAGGCTAGAATGACATTTTCTAGTGTACCTCTCTATCTAAAATCTAATTCTGTTTTTTTTTTTTTTAACTAGTGGGCAGATAAGAACGACTTGATGGAGTAGTGGGATAGTTTTGCCATAATCTCCAGTGGGAAGAGGAATCATGTTGCTCATGCAAAAACACTAGTAGTTTTGTTGTTAGTGTGACTTTTCTACTGCAATCATTATTAGTGGTATCTGAACACTTAAATTTTGACTTTACATATCCTATAGCAGAGTCCTGGAAGGGCAAATGGAAAAGGAAGGTGCCAAAGGTGAAGCAGCAGAAGGTGCAGAAGTGGTGTTGACCACCCTCCAGAGGGAAAACCCCCTTCTATCTATGTTTTTATATTGCTCCAGATACTGTTGAGCAAATGTGGTATAGGACCGCAGAATCCAATAGAAATGTAGGGAAAAGCAACATTATCCACTGAAACATCAGGCAAGTATTGACTTCTCCATAAAAGGCCTACTCAGATGCCCTCCTAGAGTCAATATTACACAGGCCCTTGGGCCAAGGTGATTTTTGGCAAGTAAGAATGATCCCTCTAGCAGCAAACCTGCCCACCAAGAGTGGAACATGTGGATAGAGACAGTCTCTGTTCAACAGTCTCTGTCCTTCAGCTGACATCAAGGGTGGTCTATCTGTCTTCAGTTTGCAGGGCACTTTGCAAATAGAGCAATGTGTATTTACTTGGGCTCTGTTTTAGCCAATAAACACGTTCTCTGTAAAGGCCAGGCTCACATCCCATTGCAGTATCGGGGAGACTTCGTGCTCTGTGGGAATTGTCAATCCCCCAAGGCTTTTAGAAACTCCGTGACTGAATTTCCTGTGCATTATACCCCATTATGCAGATGCCAGGAAGTAAATGTAAATCACATCAACACTAATTGTAAAGGGGCTTCTGGATGTGAAAAGCAGAGTGCTGTGAGATGGCTTATGATGGTCCAGTGGCCACGTGTCTTCACCCCTGTCATGCTACATCCTGCTTCCACATTACAACATCCCGAGCTCTCCAAGACAGGGCCGGCAGGGCACTTTGGGTTAATTAAATCATGGTTGTTTGCTGTCTGGAGCCCGAGCGACAAGACACCTTTCTGACCTCGTCCCTCCTGAGGGAAGATTGGTCTGTGACGCACGAGAGCGGCTCCGTTCTCCTGGAGTCCCTGCTCACAAGGCTCATCCAGACCAAGGCATTGCCCACAGTGCTTTGATCCCCTCCTTACTAGCTGGGACCAAAGCCACCAACATCAAGCCAACACAGGAGGCCTTTTATTCTCTCCTATTGCAGAGCTCTCCCTTCCCCCTCTCCTCTTCTTTTGCTGTCAAGAGGGAAATAAGATGTCAGGAGACGCTTAGGAAGACCGAAACGGACAGTTTCCCTCCTCCCCATTCAGGCGGGGAATGCAATCCTAATTCTATTAGCCCAGGCACTCCATTAGCCAAACTGCCCTGCACCAGCCTCCCAGTGCATTTGTGGACACATTAGTATAATAGCAGTGTGTGTTGCCAAACACATGCTGCCTTCTGTCCCAGATGCAAGCCCCAGGCAAATCCGATGATTTCTATATATTTCCTTAAATATAAAAGTATACATTGAGCCACCCAAAGATGTCAGTAGCTTTGGAAGATTTTGATCACCTGAGTTAAGCGTCGTATCTTATAATATCATATGGGGGTGTGCTTGCATATATATGTACAAAAAGTTGTGTTTTGGTTCACCATACAATTGTTAGGCTATATGTTTTATCACTTACAGATCATCACAGATAGAAAAACTAAGTCTGATTCTCTGCTTTCTGTGCTAAGTGTTTTATGGCTTGTCAAAATCCATATAACTCGTTGTAGAAGGTGATTTTCTTATGCAAGGGCAATGCTGTCTCCTTTTTTTTCAGCCATAGGGGAGCAGAATTGCCAGTTAATGCCTGTATGACTCGGCTTTTCCCTTTTCCCATGGCCTGTCATGAGCAACTCAGCACATCCACAAATCCAAGATTTATATGTTTCCTGCATGTCGCAAGTACTGCACGTTCCTAGGAGATATTACAGCCAGAAGCTGTAATCACAAGAATTTTGTGCTTTATCTCCCCAGTCACCCTTATCCTCTTGCAACAAACCTATTACATGATGAGTGAAAGATGCAGGCGAGTTGCTGCCACTAGAGCAAATGCATTCACCCGCAGCCTGCTCCCAGTCTGACCCAAGAAATGGGGAATTTGGGAAAAGGCTGTAACCTGGATGAATTGTCCTGGTATGCCACAAATATTCCAAAAGCTGTAGAATGGACTTCTTACTTTTCAGAAATCAATAAGGAGGCAACAGATAAGTACATGGGGTCTGTGTTCCACTTGACCATCACAACTATCAGTGAAAAGGGCAGCATCCCAGAGCAACTGCAAATCACAGAATCACGCCAATGTTTTTTTATCCAGAAACTCAGCATAACTTTTCACTTAGGTAGGAGAATAAAAAGAATATTGTGGAGATGAAGGATGGCAGAAGGAAACAAATGGTATCAAGAAAAACGAACATCATCCCATTGAAATACACAGGATATTTCCAGGGATCTGACCCAGTAGAAGCAGAAAATTTAATCTGGTCAGTAAAGAAGCTGACCAGTTTCTCTCTGTTTTTGAAGAGAGAAACTAGCAAAGCTTCAGAAATGCAGTTCTTTATTGTGGGTGATTTCTCCTGTCTTCCTTTAAGCAGCTTGCACAAGGAAGCAAACAAATACATATATACACACACACACATAAGTCAAATGAGAAGACTTCAATATTTAAAAGATCTGTCTGCACGTATGCAAGTTATTGCTGTTCCTCTAAGCAGAAAGAATGACACCCTAAATGACACCCTAAAGCTATCCAAACACAGTTCTGTAGAATACAAGGTCCAGGAGTCAGTGCAAATTGTTGATTACACAAACTTTGTGCTACAATTAGTGGGAGGTGGATTGATTGGCAGTTTAAAAAGACAGATCATCTGGTAGAAAAAAAAAAAAAGGAGGTTATTTGGCTTGTGTGGGAGTAGGGACAGCCTACGATGTTCGCCACGAGCACTTCTATCTGTTTAGCTATGAAAATTAATGAAAATAAATGATCAGAAGGCAATAAACGATCTGCAGCTCCGCTCATGAAGGAGCGCTGCTACACTGTTTACACATCTAATGTTTGTTTTGAGACTCTGCAATCTCCACAGGATGCTGCAGTGCATATGGTGTTGTCACCATATTTCTTCTTCTCTTTTTAATTTACTGATACAGGGTCTAAAAGCATCTCTGAAGCCCCGCGTTGGTTTCCAGAGCCTCCCCTCTCTAGGATTAAGTAATGCCCTCCTCTCCTCATCTTTCCCTAAAAAAGGGAGTTAATGTGTGGCTATTGCCCCTGGGACTGGTCTTGGTGCTCCTGATCTTTTCCTGGAAGAGTGCTGAATGACACAAGGTAGAATAAAATCAGTAATAACACTAACTGCATGTTGATCATGGACCATGCGAGGAGCAAATCTGCTCTGGTGGGCTCTCTCCAAACATGCATCCACTCTTCTCCTCCTCTTCCCTTGTTTATAGACCTCAGAATTTAATCAGTATTTTAAAGGATGAGCTAAGAGTATGAGCTAAGAGCACTAAATGCACAGGCTAGCAATACCTCCCAGCCATCAGAGCGATGTGCTTCACCCAGCTACACAAATCATGCAAGTCCGTGTTTATACTATTCTGTAAGGCTGTATATGCACTGGTAAATTTAATGAGCTCAGCACTACTCTCTGGAACTAAGGCCAATGAGTATTGAATAGCACATGTACACATCATTAAACGTTTCTAGCCTGCAAACAGAGCAGCTGCAACTCAACCAGCTCTTAGGAGAAGTCGCTGGCCATGCTCACCCCTGAACCATGTCCAGGAACTGTCTGGGAGGCAACAAGTCTGCCCCATGGTGAGGCTGTGCCAAGTGCCATTATAATGATTTAGCAGACAAGAAAATCAATTCCCAGTGCCTGCCAAAGTTCCCTTGCAGTTTCATGTATGGGTACTGACCAAAACTAACACTCCAACAAGTTCCAAGCTTGCAGAAACAAGGGATGCCATGATTTACAAAAGATGCAGCAATTAAGGGGATCAAAGTACCCTCTCCTTTTCTTTCACCTTGTTCCTACTCCCCCTTCACAGCACAGTAGTTTCCACAGCATGCATGGAAATGTGCACAAGGCTCTGCTGTGTGAGCCAGATCAAGGAACTGATCCAGCTTTAAACATCCCCCCCAAAAAAGAAAATTTTGGGTTTTTTGACTGTCATCAATGACAGTCATCAGAGGTATATTTGAGAGCCCAGGGAAGGAATGTTGCAATCTTGCATTGCCATGAGATAAACTATTGTCAAGTTGTGACCTGGGAGAAGATAAGGGATTGCAATACAAATGCAAATGCAAAAGTCCTGAGAAGCAGTTGTCCCAAGCAGAGAATGAAAACTGAATTTAGGGAAGAATTTTTAGTGAGTTTGTCTTTGCAAGCATAAAGCCAAGATGAACTGGGTTGAGCTTAGATGCATTTTCCTGAAGGTGCAAGCTCAACCTTAGGCAAGCCCTGAATAAAGAGATAAGCAATTAGTGAAGGATAGCTTGTTCACCAAGGCCATTAGCTGCAAAGAAAAGCAAACCTGCAGCATGCCCAGCTGGAAAGGAAAGCAATCCCACAGCATGCTTCACATTCCTCTGCTGCCTTTTCCTGCCTCGTGAAAGCATCCCTGCCACCCCCCAGCACAGGGCAACTTCGTGTCTCACTGGGGACCAGCATTTCCAATCAATTAGAAATGTCACTGGTGAATTTCTCTGCTAATTACTGGAGTTTGTTATGTCCAAAGCCAGATTTGGAGCAGAATTCCCAAGGTTAAATGGGGTCATGCAGACAATCAGTTCCACATTTTCCATAGTGAAGGAGTGCCCCCCATAATCTGTCACTGCCAAGCAGGTTGTAAAGAACAGCCTGCCAGTCAATGAATTGAGGAAAAGGTCTTGCAGGGAGGTATTGCTCTTAGAGGGACAGGGACAGAAAAAGTCTGAAACAGAGAGGAAATTGCCCACTTTGGAGGTGATTATAGCAGAGATACAAGAGAGAAGCTGCTTTACAACCCTCTCGTGGTGCGTTGGGTTAGAGAGATATATATTTCCTTTACACATGAAGCAGCAGAGTGCAAGAAGAGCCTTTCTTTGGGCCAGTTCCTGGGTCTGATCCAGTTGCCAAACCAAATGCTTGGAACCTTAGCACTCCATGGACCCTGCTGCCTGCCTCTTCACTCCTCTTTTCCCAGTGATGAAAGTGATGGGGACAACCTGAGGGCTACTTATGAAAATCAGAGCATGCAGCTCCCTCGAAAAGGAAAGCAATAATGTTCTCCCATCTGTTTTCGGGGACCTGAGGGTTTCCAAACCTCTCTTGGCTCATTGCGACACCACATTCTGTGGGTGAAGGGTGTCCTGTCCCTTCCTAGCATTTTACTCTGAGCTGTCAGTAGCAAAACATGAAACAATTCAGCCCAGCCAGAGCACACAGGGAAGCTCGGAGCGCTCCGTGTTTGCACTAGCAGCTGTCTGAAGAGCCTTGCCTAAATGTCAGCACTGTTTTCAGAAACAATTACAGGGAATGCAAAAACAGCAATCAGGGAGCTACGTACATATTCTCCATCCAAAGGCTGGCAAATGAGTTTGTTCCATGGAAAAGTCAAAAGAGGAAGGCTCCAGCTACTGGCCTTGCAAACTCTTCCTGATACGTTTTCTCCACTAAGTAACTTCCAAGTCATTCTATCTGTTGCAGTTTGACATAGCTGGGTTGAAAGAATCAGTCTTCATAGGTCTGATCAAGGTGTCCCTCTCCAGACTATCTCCTCACATGGATCAGATCAGACATAGAGGCAAGGCACACAGATGACATCCAGACTGGAAAACTCTCCAATCTCCCCTTCAGGATTTTCTTATGCTGAGAATATCCCCACCCAAAAAAACTCTGGGCACAGCAAAGTTCTTCAGATCCTATTCCAACAAAACAGAGATCAAGCTAACTTCCAGTCTTCCGATCTTGCTTTCTCAAACACTCTCTCCTCTCTGCTCTACAAGAAGGCACAGTTCAGAAATACTAGTTTAATGATGCTTCAAGACTTGGCTTTCTGGTCCAAGTCCTTCTTCCTTTCCTTACTGTCTGACAGTAAACCTACTCTACCTGCTAGGAAAACTGTCACAGACGTGATATTTCCAGAGTACTTCCTCATTAAAACAACCTTGGATGGGATTCAGCTTCCAAGCCAAATGAGAAAAAAAAAAAAAAAGCACTGCTGCAGTGATATGAAGCCCCTTAGCTACATCTGTACCACCATCAAAACAGTCAGTCTCTGAGCCTCAGCACTGCTAAGCTCTCCATGGTCTTTTGCATGGGTTTGACTACTCAAACAGAAGTCTCTCAGACAACTTTCAAGAATGGCTTGGACTTTTTATGGGTCAACGACTATTGCTGCTGCCCAGTTTGGATGGGACTACCCTCTTTCAGGAGGGTAAGGCAGCTGAGCTCTGCAGGTCTAGGCTAATCTGTGCTATTTTGTGTCAGAGCCAAAGAATGGTCACTGTCTCATTGTACTTACTAATACAGTCCCTAGGGGAAATGGGTGCCTTGCTTTGATGGGGACAGGGTCAGTGACAGCTTCTGCTTGCCTTATCTGCTCAGATGTAAAGCCAGATCTCTGTGAAGCCAGGCGCAGAGACCAAACGTATATAAATCATCCTTGACGCTTCATCAAAACATGTTCCTGACATGATGCTTTGAGGAAACACATGGTTACATGTGTTTTTTGAGGCTGAAACAACTGATTGGTGAATTTCAAAAGAGCATAGAAGGTTCATTCCAATGTAAGCTACCTAGATTACATCACATGAACAGTGATTTTATATTAACACGTTATCCTCAATAAATCCAAATCACTTTGTATGCTCATGAGTCCACCACAGAGACAGTAATGGATCCAGGCTTTCATAGAACTGGACATAACAGCAGTTTCATTCACTGGACTTCAGATCTAGAGGAAAAGAAGAATCCATTCACCAAGTGAACTCAAGGAAAGAATTTCTTGGGTGTCAGAGAGGGAGCAAGTAGTGCTTGGACTGGGAAAAAATAGTAGGACTAGGAGTTTAAAAACTGTGTTTCAACAGCTCCCAACTTCACCTTGACTCTTATGCAGGCAATGGCATGTGGGCCATTTGGCAGAAAAATGGTCCTGTCCATGTAGAACACCCCTTGGATGGACAGCCACCTCCTGGCTTATCAGCACAGCCTTCTGCACTGACTAACTGCTCTCTCAAATCCTCCCCGCCGCCAGAAAACCCGGGAATCAGTATGTTTATCATATGGAAGCAATTACAGCTGTGTGTCAGGACTTCAGGGGATTGTTATTACAGCACTGGGTGTCTCCCTGGAGAGCTCTGTCCATCTACCCATGCGCGTCTCCATGGGCTCTGCAGGCTAAGCCTGCGGTGCACAACAGAAATACAAATAAAGCCTATGAATCAGAGTCATGGCCGAATGTTCAGCTCACTGGTTCAAACTGTCTTCCTAAAGGGGAAAAAATGAAATAAAGTAAAAAATAGAAAAATTCAAAGTAAGGTAAAACCAATTTAGCTGTCAGGGACTCCGGCTACCTACTGATCCAGCTAGGAGTCATTACAAGCAGATCATTTTCAGGGTACTTGAGTACACTTGTCTCTGATCACAACAGCAAAATGCATCATTTTTTAATAGAAATGGATGTATAAATCAGTTTGCATTTCAAGGGCAAGTTCTGGGCCAGATTTTAATTGCCTGACCCTTGCACACAAGGAGTAGAGACTATGGCAGCTAGGATAAAGTGATCAGATGTACTTAGCAGGGACCTAAATAAGGGAGGAACCAAAATAAAGTATGTGAAAAGTATAGCAAATAGCAGGACACTTTAAAAAGTTCTCCCCGAGTCTGACAACAAAATGTCTATTAATCCCCACTAATAAGGAACATGCTTAGGAGTTTAAAGGTACCATGCATAACAGAGAAAAGGCACTATAAGATGATAATTCTATGTACAAATGGTGTAAGGAAATGCCATAAGAGATCAAATACTCCTTTCTTTTTCTTTTTCTTTTTCTTTTTCTTTTTCTTTTTCTTTTTCTTTTTCTTTTTCTTTTTCTTTTTCTTTTT
>JAVCKT010016444.1:0-11534 GCA_032273925.1 Rhynchotus rufescens
CTCTGCTTGCACTAATTGAAGGATATATGTGTTCTGTTGAGTAGGAAGCCTAACATCTGTCAGAAGCACAACCACAGCGGCCCTCAGACGTTGGATCTTCACCTGTAAATTCCTACCTCTGTTTGCTTCCCAAACTGAACTGTTTGCCCCATGTTTCATATCTTTTAGCTTTTTATTCTCATGTTTCTAAAGGAAGAAGAGGAAAAGAAGTGAACCTTGGCTTTAATTACTGTAGCTAACAAGTGTATGTAAAAAGATAATATTCCAAATTGCACATCACGTGCAACACATATGGATTGTATGAAATTCAGCCTCATGACCTTTTTTTCCCCCATGGGGAAATTTCCGCTATTCCTTGCTGGGGAATTTACCCTAGATTTACTCTTTGATAGAAGCTATTAGCACTTGTTTGCTGAAGAGCTGCTGGAACGTTTAGAGTGATGTGCCACCCTCATCCTCAGCTCATCAACAAGTGGGAGAAGCCTTAGCATTGCACACAGCATCCGACCGTTCTGTGGCGATAACAGAACTGACAGCTCTATATGTGTCAGGTCCTCCATGCCATAATAAGGCCTGACAGTTTTAGAACAGCGAACACTTCTGCTGGCTAAATATGTCAGAAAGGAAATTGCCATTAAAAAAAAAAGAACAAACCACCACCAACAATAAAAAAACTTCTTTGAAAACACTTAAAAAAAAAGGAAGGAAATAATAAAAAAGTATTAATAAAACTTCACTGCTTGAACTGACAGGGCAGATATGCTGAAAATCAGGACAAGGGGGAAATGCTGAAAGAGAGAGGCAGATAAATGAGCGTGGCACAGCTCCCATTTAAAGCTAATTGGAGACCAGTTCGTGGCGCTTGGCTTATTCCGTCCAGCCTACCCCTCTTCTGATGGAGAGGATCACACTGAGTTTAGTCAGAGCTGAAGACCAGTTGTTTCCACCCAGTCCCCAAGTTTTACGGTCCATTTAAGAGTCCATTTATCACAGTTCCCTCTGTGCATGCCCATGTCTTCATGAATTAATGCAGGCCTACATATGAAAATCAATGTTTCCTACACATATAAACACCGCAGATCTGAATCAATCTCTCAAAGCCAAAGAGGGTTAAATATTTAAACAAGCAATGTATGGAAATGCATTTTTAATGCCGTGAAGTCGTTCTGATGAAAGCTCACTCGAGAGCTTTCGTCGGTGAGTTGAGAGAGCGACGTGGTGTCGCTGGAGCAGACGGCACAGCTGTGTGCAGCCCCAGCCCCAGCGCTGCCCCCCGGGGACCCCCAGTGCCACCCCTGCGCAGAGCCACGCGCCGGCAGCCACTGCTGAACGGGTGGATGGCTGCGCCTCGCTAACACGCTCCTACATGACAGCGAAAGTCGTTAAAAACGCACTTCTTAAAGAGAACGACGGCTTTTGTAATCCCTTGTTTCCCGTGTTCAGCTGGAGTCAGGGAGGGGAAGAGGGAAGTAGCGCCACGAGCATCGAGAATGAACTTGCTGTGCTGCTCTGTGACTTAATTGCTAGGATTATGTGGTATCATTATGTCAACTGCAATTGTCTCTGTTAATTTCAAGCTGGCATCCTTCCCCTTCATTCTTTTTTTCTTTCTTTTCTCCCCCTGACTGAGATAGTGTGGGTGTTGGGACAGAATGGCAGACACTGGGGAGGGGGAGCCATCCAGACACATTTTGATGATGATTAATTAAAAAAGACAAAGGAAGAAGCAGGGCAGGGTGAAGGCAGGGTCTGTGCTCTCATAGTCCAAGAAAGGATTAGCTGCATGGCTATTAACAGTGTCACAGCTGCAGGGAAGAGGAGCCTCGCACCTCAGGAGAGTCCTTCTGGAGTTGAGTTATCAGCTGGATTAAGGCACAGGAAATGTCAGTTTATGATTAGGGCCCTGGCTTCTGGGCCTTGCTTGCTAGGGCCGTATTCTCCACTTTCCCTTTAGTCCATCTTAGCAATACTCCTGTACACAGAGAGGAGCACAGGGCCTCCACGTGTCTTCCCCTCTTTGCCACTCTTGCATTGGTGTAATTCAGTTGGTTTCCCTGGAGGGACATCTGGTTTATATGCATATTTTGTTCTCCACATGGTGAGGAGACTATTTTTTCTGAAAGATTAATATTACAGTTACTCGACAACATTCAACCATGCTACATGGTATTTTGGAAAGGAAGAACCCAACCTCCACATTCAAGGATAAGGATGTTTGGGCTGTGTCTGCTGAAGAACCATCACTCCTGTAGACTCCTAGCTCAAAGCATCCTCCTGTAGGAGGATGAGTATTTTTTTGAGCTGAAGTACCTAGCTGGGGACTGAAAGCTTGATTTTTAATCCTGTAGAGATATGGAGCATATAGTGATGCTGATTAGTGTTGTGTGATTTTAATGTTTATTTATTTATTTTTGTTGTTCTTCTAGAGGTTTTATTTCTCATCTGTAAGGATCTCTCCCTCCTTTTGATTCTGTTTGGTGATTCTCTTTTCACTATATTCATATAGCCTTGAGCAAAAGTGGCCAGAATAGAATTCAGTATGCTAGAGGAGCACACCTAAATGTCTTGTATAGCAACATTAGCTTTTCCTTGTCACTACTGTAGACAACTCATTTCACACCTATTAGGACTGCATTTTATTTTTCCATGGCCACATTGTATGGATATTTCAAAGTCAAGCTTTAATCAGGTAAGACAAGCAAGTCTTTCTATTCTTTTGGACATTACTAAAACAAGGAGTTTGCAGCTTTCTGAAGAATTACCTGTTCCTAGTCTTTCAGCATGCAGCCTTCAATGCAGTGGCATTCTCTCTTAATTTTGCATTACTAGGAAATTTCTTCAGCTTGCTGATAATGTAAAGCATATGAATTATCAAAGTAGTAAATAATAAAACTAAAACTAAAACAGTCGCTGCCCTGATAAATCGTTAAATCTCAGACAGATAAATAAAGGGTCAGATGAAGTCTGATGAGAGAAAAGTTACAACAACAAAAGCTAAGTATTGGAGTAGGCTGACAACAACATATGAACAGTTACTTTGCTCAGCTGACAAACAGTAACTTCTTAAATGCTACATCTTTATTGATCTCTAAACAGTACTAGATGGCAGTGATTTGTAGACATCACAGAAAAGATAGATTTTTAAGTGGGGATTTATAAAGGACACAGAGGTAGCTCTGTGGATTTTTATTTAAACCTATATCAGAATTGTACCACAGTGGATATTTATGTTCGGGAAGATAATGTATGTCGAGGGGAAGAAAACCATTAAAGTGATTTGTTGCATGCTTAAGATAGTTTTCAAGCTTTTAGTGACATGGAATTTGCAAACTAGGTTAAAAGAAAGGATTATCTAGTCTCGTCTTGGGCAGTGTCTAATATCTTTTGTTTAGATAAGTTTGCAGCTCCATTCCTGGAGATGCGCAGATAGATACACTTTTATTCTATAATATAAACTTGTAGGATGTTATGGGTAAATTTAAAATAAGAACCTAATCCAACCATTTTGCAAGGATATTTTAACTTTTGTGCTCGGCTTTATTTGATTTCAAGACAATGGCGTTTCCTTGAAATCAAAAGGCTATTCTGTTATAGGGAGAGATTAAGGGAAACGGAAGGATTCAAACTAAGATACAGCATTCACCTGTGATGCTCATCAGACATTTTAATGGGTTTAACAATTGCTGCAGTCTAGGGAACTGCACTGGCAGGGACACACGCAAACAAGTTTAAAAGGTGCTAGCTTGTTGAAAGACTCCCTTGTTAACAGGACCCAGACACCACTGGGAATGCAAGCTCTCCGAACTTCATATGAACTGAAGCATCTTTGCAAAGCCAAGCAAGTCTTTAACATGATTTATATGCTGCAGCTTCACACACTTAGTTAATTCGCCTTAGCTTTCATGCACATTCTCGTGAAAGCAACCCCCAAGAACAAGTCTGCATGGCTTGCTGCAGGAAGACTCGTGCATGGCTTGTAGTGCTCCCAGCTGATGCCTCTGAGCCAGATTTGATCCAAAAGCTCCGTCTTTGCAATAGGTTGGTACTCCTAAAAGAACATATGACCTAGATTACTGCACTGTCTTTATAGAGGTAGACACTTTCTGTACCCACCCTAATGATTTATGTCTTAAAAGGCTTGCAAGGGCCTCCACCCAGGGAGACATCATACCCCAAATGTTATGGGAATGCTTCTGACCACCCCTAATTTCCAAAAGTGCTTTCTTCAGATTTCTACTGTATTTATATAGATTCCATTTCATTTACAAGGATGAAAGCATTAGTATGAAGGAGCTGGCAGACAGAAACCCTTTTTGGCTGGAAAGGTAATAGAATTTTGCTCGGTTATTTTACCAGGAGTAGAGGATGATTAGCTCTAATTGCAGCTGGAGACATCGAGAGAAATTCTGCAATAAAAATTCAAGATGTCCTTTAAAAATAACTATTGCAAAAATAATATTATTTGTCCTGGAGGAAAAAAAAAATCCTTTTATTGGAGGAGCCAATCCTTTTATTGATTTTTTTTAAAAAAATATTTCACAGTATACTTGCACTTCACAGAAACATAATTTTCTGATGCTCTTCTGTCAATTGGGATTTAAACTGACCAGCAATTTTGGAAAGAATTTGAAGGACTGAGAGGAGCAGTGGGAAAAGCATAGAAATACTAAGCTGTGATCATGCATGTTTATTTATTTAGGAAGAGGCTACAAGAAAGCAAGTTAATTTTCCTTATGTGCACTAAGAGAGATGGACAGACAGCCACCGTCTTCCACACACACAGCGTGATTGACTTACAAGCTATCTCACCTTAGCTTATTACTGTGATATTGGCAGCAGTGTGCCACACTGCAGAACATTCACCTACCGGGTACGTAATAGGGGAGCAGACGCCAGTCTTTAAAACAGCAGTGGCATCCCTGCTCACAGTATGACATCCTAAGCAGATACAGTGTGAAATAGAGATGACTTTGAAGTCCAAGACTGCTACAGATTTGCTACAAAAGCACAGACGAATTTATCTTTAAGTCTTTTGACTATGTTCCGGCCACACGCCCAAAAGTTTGGGATAGCAGCCATCAAGGACAGGTGTTTAAACTTTATTAAGGAAGACAGAGTTGTTAAACTGGAAGTGCCCTAATGGACTACAGTTACAGTGGGGTCTCTCTCTGGAACTGACAGAACTGTCCCTGAAAAGGGGATGAATAGTTATTTTTGATTCAGAAGGGCATTTCTAGTTAAATATACTTAAAAATTATGCCTTAGCAGTGTGTGTGTATATATATATATATTTTTCTAATATCACAACAGACTTTTTAAGACACTGTAATCAAGTTAACCAACTACATAACATAGGAAGGCAGTAGCAAAACTCCCTCTTATGCCTAAAATGTCCTCACCTTGAATTGCATAAAAAATAAACCACTTAAAACACTTTTTTTTTTTTTTTCATCATATAGATAATGCCGCCACCAACCATCTGCCCCTGGCTCTTCTTCTACTATCTGCTACTGGCTCTTCTTCTACTATCTGCTACTTTCTCATCATCTTCCCTTCCTCTCCATGATAAAAAATAAACTGTTCAAAATTGGGGGTTTTTTTGTTTGTTTTGGTGTTTTTTGTTTTTTTTTTTCCTAATCAGTGATTCTCAGGTGCTAGGACCCTGAAGCAATAATTTTGGCACATTGGGCAAACAGATGTTTTTGCAAGTGAGGCCTTGGGTAATTCCAAGAAAACGTTGCTGCAGGTGAAACTGAGAAGTGTCTCTTGTGTTAGAGAATATCTACAGCAGTGGCTCTCAACCTTGGAGAACTGTAGTGCCACTTCATCACTGAATAGAGCCACATGCTAATTATCCTTCTCTTGCATTGTGCTGCTGCATCATTTTTTAAGTTACTATCTGATGCCATTGTATGGTGATTTAACATGTTTTTAGGTCCAGGATGAAAAATACACAGCAGGAAAAATAAGAACATTAGTGGTTTTTATCCAGAGTGTTTATCCAGCACCTGCAGTGAGTTAAAATCATTATATTTTGTAATTTGAACTTCCAAACCCTTCACTGCTTTTTGTTATAAACCTTCTTCAAACTGCTTTTAAGTCAGTGGAAAGATTCCTGTTGATTCATACAGGTTTTGGAATAAACCCTGGAAGCATAAAATAACAAAAAATGTTGTGAACCTGTCCTTGAATACCTAATTATGTATTTATTTTTATCCTGATATTACTTCCTCTTGTTGTGTCAGATAAACTCATTCCTTTCTTCTTTCCTAAGGCATGACGGCTTAACTGGCCATGCTATTCCTGTAATACTGAATTGGTCCACGTCTCCTCAATATCAGTGAATGCTCCAACCAATTTCAGTCAAATCTGACGAAAAATGCAGAATACTGAGAAATAAATGATATCCTACAGACATGAGGAAAGGCAAAGAGTACAGGTTAAGAAAGCTGTAATGTGAACTTACTCCAGATAAGACATCTGAGAATCTGATTGAGAGTGGTACACAGGGAGAGACAAACAGGTGCTGTGACACCCCAAATGAAAGAAAATGAAAGAAAATTTAAAAAAAAAAAAAAGAAAAAAAGCTCTGTTTCCTCTACAAATATTTGAAAAAAAAAAATCACCTCAGGTAACTTTTAAAAGCTGCCTTAGCCAAAGCTGTATGTCTGACATCCCTTTGTAATCAATGTAATCAAACATGGTACCTTGAGTGGGTGACTCACTCTGGTCTTAGAACCTAGTGAATCACAGCTAGAGACATCTCTAGGGTAAAGCCATGACTTAGGCACATAGGGAACTGTGAGAAGTGTTGGTCAAAGCTGGATGACTTTGGTTGTTGAGTAAGTTAAACTTTTTTTTTTTCTTTGCTTAACCAAATTAAGCTCCTTGAATCTAGCCAGAAAGCAATCTTTAACTCAACTTTGTGGTTCTTCTCTGCTTTTTACTGAACATTTATTGAATACTTTTGCTTTTATTTTTTTCATTATTACTAGAAGTCCTTATACTTTCAGCCCCAAAGGATTAGTGTCACTGTTAAGATTCCTTTGACTCACAATGTAGTTGGAAAGCATTTTCACATTAGAAATAATTCTGACAATTGATACTTTATAATTTTATTTTTTTAAAAGCTAGGACTTTTTATCTTTTCTGTAATATGAAACTGTTAATTTTACATAACCAATGTCATTATCTTATTTTGAGAATTATGTTTTAGTAAAAACTGTCACAACAGCCCAAACAGACTAGGCAACTTCATTCTGAATTGTTGTAATATGAGACAAATATATCCCAAAGTTGTCTGTCTAGTCACTTAGATGACATCTTTTAATGTTTACTGATGTGAATACTTTGTTTAAAAAAACAATCTGGCATGATGAACAGTCATCGAATTTTCTGTTTTCTGTAGATATTGGAACATTGATTCATGCCTACTAGTGAATTAAAATTTCCATTTTTAAGTTGGAGTACCATTCTCCTTTATACCTTGGCACCACTGTATCCTTTTAAAAAAGATCATATACCCTGTTTTTAAAATTCTAGTCATGCAAGTCTTCCCACCAAGTTTCAATAATACCAACTAGGTCAAATTTATGCTCATAAATGAGCAATTCCAATTCCCTGTGTTTATTATCCAGGCTCCAAGCAGTGGTGTACAGGCAATTAAATAATTTCTTCTCCTCATGTCCTTCAGTGTCTTGATTAATTTGGTTCTCAACATTCTGATTTTGTTCTGAGTATGTTTGTTCCTGCTTTCACCTTTTTTTTTTTTTAAATTAGTTTAACACCCTCCTGACTACAATTATTTAGAATTATTTCTTTATAGTAATTAGCTTTTAATCAGAATATACTAATTGGCCAAAACTAAAACTTTACATAAGAATATACAGGTTTCAGTTAAGATCTCACCTAAAAAAAAAAAAAAAAATTCCCAGGATAATTTTTGGTCAGAATTAAAAATCCAGAGTAACAGCTAGCTAGGACATATATTCAGACTACTGTTTTGAATGCATTTTCCCAAGGGAGTGCTCTAATTTGCAGGAAATGTATTATTTTAAAGTAATCAACTTTCAGTCCATCTTATTATGGGTGTTCCAGTGGGTATGTGTGCATATGTGTATAGATGTGGATGTACAAATTAAATTAAATAATCAGTTAAGCTAGGGTTTGAACTTGGAAATTCTATACTACAAGGAAAATATTGAGCTAATAGAACTTCGTCACATTTTTTTTCTCTCACAGTCTTGTCTTCATACACACACACACACAAACACCCCTTTGTTTTCAAGAAAATGTGGTAGAAAAAACGTTTCTTTTAAAGGACATTTTGTTGTATGGGATATTATTTTGCACTCTTCAATAGCAAGCTTGTTGATCTGAGAGGCTGTTTTGTCATTTCTGTGAAGGAAGCCAACTGAAATTTAAGAGCCTTTGTCACAGAATGCGTGAAAGAACTTGTTCAGCAAAAGTATTCTAAGTCTAGAAGGACTTAACCTTGTTTCAATTCTAGAATGTTTTTTTTTATGTAGTTTTCCTTTACAAGGTGTTATGGATTCCTAGAAAATCACTTGGACATTGTTCTGTTATAGCCTTCTTTTAAGATCCCTGAAATCTTCTATATACGTTCTATGGTGTTGTTCAAATAGTATTCTTAAAGAGAATATTTACCATCAATAACCTCTGCATGATGAGTTCAGAATTGTCAGCAATCTTCGATTCATGTCTATAGTACCTTGATTTTGGAAGATACCAACTTGGATCCAATCTACATTTTTGAATGATCTTTCTGATCCCTGTATATTGATTGTCTTATGTAGACGGGCACCTCGTTTCCCCAAGGATTGAATCGAGTCATTGTTTGTAAGTGTAGATTTTCCACTTATATTTATCTTTATATATCTTTCTTTATTTATAGATCTTTAAAGCCCACTTGGACGCAGCCCTGTGCCACGTGCTCTAGGTGACCCTGCGTGTGCAGGGGGGTTGGACTAGATGACCTCTGAGGTCCCTTCC
The DNA here is from genome assembly GCA_032273925.1 of Rhynchotus rufescens. Taxonomy (NCBI): domain Eukaryota; kingdom Metazoa; phylum Chordata; class Aves; order Tinamiformes; family Tinamidae; genus Rhynchotus; species Rhynchotus rufescens. Next base: position 9,013 of record JAVCKT010016444.1, read on the forward strand.
AACCTTAAGCATTCTATGATACTATGATTCTATGATTCTATAATGATGGGCAAGAGTGTAAAACCACAGCTCTTTATCTTTCCACTGGAAATTATTTGAACTCCCTCTCTTCCTTCACTGTCACTCTTTGTGGTTCTTATAGGCAGAACATAAGGACTTACTGTCTGTCCTTACAGACCTGAGGTTAAAGGTCCACACAGCTTAGCTTCCAAACAATGTCTGACATCAGATACATGGGGAAGAATAAAAGAGTATGGCAAATGGGCAGTGTTACTTCCTTAGGATTCCTACAGACTTCAGAATTTGCAAGTCAGGATTTTCTTTTTCCAGAGAAAGAAATAGTCTTCCCAAGTAATAACCTTACATTTTTCCATTTTTTTTTTTCAAATGATGTCGAAGTAACATTCCCAACACTCTGGAGCAAGAAGGTTCATGACATAATGATATGTTGTGTGAAAAACTACTCACTGTTATTTATTTTATGCTTGTTTAATCTAATGGCTTCTTGTATATGAACAAATAAGGAACCTAAACAGAGTAGATGTCTGAGACTACTGAAAACAGACTTTTCCAGGCTAAAGAAACCTAGTTTCCTTAACATCCCCTCACATATTAATATCCACTAACCATGCTAGTAATACTTCATTGAACTGTAGTTTACCAATGTCCCTTTTGCATTAGGGATCCTAAAACTCTCAACAATCTTACAATCTGTACAATCTTATAACTGCTGAATAGAAGACATCATCAAAGCCTTCATGAAGACCATGAGACTACCTGGCCGCAAAGGACTGAGGAAAGCAAAACGTTTCCTTGGGATGAAGGAAGACAAAATTCCTTTTGGTTTGGAGGAATTTATTTTCATTGAGTGGCAGAGTTGAGACTGACAGGAGGATAGGTGGATGCAGGAGTATTAGGAGAGATTGCACAAAACTTAGAGAGCATATCTCAGGAAGAAATGATGAAGAGTGGGTGCACGAAGGCTGCCAACAGTGAGTCTATATTGCTAACTGAAAGGAGGCATAGTGCAAAGGTCCAGCTGCTAGTTCCAAAGTCAATCGGCATAATTAATTTACAACCATAGTGCTTTGAAATAGCTCATTCCAGACCAGACTAGCTTAATTCACACCTTTTTAGCAAATGACATTTAGTGACACTCTGGCCCTTAGCGTAAATTACTGCTTCAGGTGATTTCTCAGTTCAAAGTGCCCAAAGTCATTTTTGTGTTTGCTGTAGTGCTCCCAAGTGGTATTTTTATATTGCCTCCAGTCTTATAGAAGTATATATACATGATATGAAAAAATCCTTTTGCTCATATTGCATAAAGGTCTAACACCTCTTTTACAGAAATTAGTTTATTCTCTGTTTGGCTGTTAGAAATAAACAAAACTGTTCTTATTATCATGGTTTAAGATTATCTCCTATGGCACATTAGTGTGACAGTTTTCTCAGATAAATTGCTATTGGTATTGTCTTTGGCACTAACCATATGTATTGTGAGTTAATAATAATGCTTATATGTATATGTTGTCAAGGCTATACTTGACTTATTTTTGTCATTTTAATTGTTTATACTAATGGTTAACCAAATGTTCTCTCAGTGGATATCTAGCTACTTCTTGATATTTTGTTAACACTAGGTCTATAATTGTATTGTTAAGATGTATTACAAATAATTAACAATTTTACAAAATAAATAATTTATTTTTGTACTCTTCTGGTAGTGCTCAACCTCACCATTATTAGTGTACTCGGTAATGTGTACACTATCAAACATTGAAATCAATGTGAACGAGTACTTATATAATCTTATATTTTGATAAAATTTGTCAATGTTATGTTGAATCTTTCCGCAACAAAAGCAGTGTTTACTTACATATTACAAAAAAAAAAAAAAAAAAAAAAAATAGGTGATTTATTTAAAAAAAATGAAGTGAGGTAATGAAGTAATAGCTTAAGCTTTGGCAGTCATCTGCAGTATGTACTTTCCATATTATATACTACTATAAGGAAACCAAAGCAGTTTGATCACTGCAAATAGAGAGAAAAGGAGAGTAAGAATAAAAAAATACACGGTAGATGTTAACTATCTTGCTTCATTCTATAATGGATGGTCAGATGAGGTAATTATGTTACATATAATGAGATATTATCTTATAGAGAATGCTGCAAATTCCACAAATGAATTTCTGAGGTTTCTATACTTTGGTGTACATCTGAAACAATTTCTAATTACAGCTTGTTAAGGCAAAACAATATAGTCCAAGCTTCCTATTTTTTCTGACATAATATAGGAATCTTGCAATATTATTTTAGATTTTAATTTTGAACATTCATATTTAATTAATAAAATGATCTTTGCTTTATTTGCAAGTCCAATAAGAAATTGGTGCATTACCTCATTATATTCTTTTAATGTTGCTTTTAGTTTTCTGAATTTGATCAAAGAGAACCTGGATTTCTAAAAAAAAAATTGTACTTTCCTCCTAATGCATTTCAGTTTACTCCATCTTTTTAAACCA
>JAVCKT010016447.1:0-17411 GCA_032273925.1 Rhynchotus rufescens
CTTTGCAGGTGCACATAAATACACAGATGAATTCAACAAACAGAAGCAGCCTTCTCTGGGAAGGCCCAGACATGGGTGAGGCAGCATTCAGAATCCTTGAGGCACCAAAGTCAGTCCCCCCCTTGCCTTTTTCGGTCAGCATTGCTCTTTAAAGCACAGATGTTGCAGACACTTCAGAGATGACGTGGCAGTTGCCTCTCAGAAATGTGAATTGGCAACTCATGAACTTAACACGCTTGTGCCTTAAAAAGGAAGAGTAAGTAGAAAACTTCAGAAGAGGGAACATTCATCAAGAGCAACACTGACAGAAATGTATTTTACACAGCAAACACTAATTGGCCAAGAAGGGAATTTTGAGGTATCTTTTACAACTAAATGAAAAATTAGAGACATTATTGTTACAAGTATTGTGATATAAAATGCACTATTAAATCCCTTGAGCAACAGGCTCTGAAAGCTGGAAGGAAAAGATGAATGATGCAAAAGGATTTCTTGATCAATAAGGTCAAAGGTAAATATGGCAGAAGTAAAATACATTATAGAACATGAGATCTGACAGACAGAGATCAATTAGAAACCTTAACAAACCTGTCTGCAACAATTCAGAACTGGACATATCTGAATCAGTACCATTAGGAATGTTAAAAAAAAAAAACAGACAGTTGGAAGAGGAAATTCTCCCCAAAAGTAAATTCCAGTTGACAGAAGACATGCGCAGGGTGATTTTTACTGAGATCACAGCTTCAAATGAGCTAATTCACATTAAATATTCCTATTATTTGTTTACCTAAAGTAAATAACAGCAGAAACGAAAGAAAGGCATTTGGAAAAAAACAGATGGAGTTGAACCGGGCACCAACATTGTTGTAAGATAATATAAAAACATTAAATGTTCTTAATATAAAGGTAATGATATTAACAGAAATAGCATTAAAAGAACAAAATGAAAGACATATAAAAAAAAATCACAGATAAGTTATCTTCTGCTAAGGCAGGGGTATTTTTTCTTTTCCTGATTTATTTTACATAAATCTCTGCTTGTGCACGTGCAGGAAAGGCACCGGGGAGCCGTGGCGAGCAGCAGCCTCTCAGCAGCTCCCCGGCCAGGGCGCCGAGGGGCCCCGCGCCGCCCCGCTCCCTCGGGCACGGGCTCAGGACACCCGCACGCGGCAGGGCCCTACCTGCCCCTGCGCTGCACAGCGGCTGCTGCACCACAGTGTTCCTGGGCAAGGCGAGAACCAAGCTCCTGGATCACACAACCTGCATGGAGCCATCCCCACAGCAAAGCCCTCTACACACCGAGTACTCGGCCCTCTGCTTCCCAAGTATCCTGGTACGTGGAGCAATCAGATTTGCCACTGATGCAACTGCACAAACGCAAAAACGATGCAGACTTCAGCTGCAGGAATCTGTGTCTTCCCTTGCCCTGGAATTAAAGGAAAAGCCCTCGGTGTGGGGTGCTAGGCACAGAGCGTGCCCAAGTTCAACACTGTAACCTTGGGGTCCTGTAAGATACCTGGACTGACTGAAGCACTTCCACAGTTTGCTAAGGGGGTTAGCTGTGAGGACAGATACAGTAGCAGGTTATAACAGTACAAGTGAAATAATTCTCCAGAAAAAACAGGACGAGAAGACACAGCTCCTCTGTTCTTTGAGTCTCAATCTCCCCTGACAAAATGGGATATTAATATTGCCTCTAATTCACAGAGAAGACCGTGACGTGATCCAAGATTTCAGCATTATGAACTGCTATACAAGCATAGCAAATGGATATATATATATTCCCCCGATCCTCCATCATCACACACAAAGAACTGGTAAAATACTCTTCCTTACACTCTGCTCAATTAGTGCTAACTATGGCTTTCAGGCAAAACCAAAGCAGTTGAATGGGGTTCCCTCCAAAGAAGAATCAGGGAGAAGAGATTTGTTCTTATGCATGCAGATCAAATGAATTTTCAAATATTGCTTTGGTTGAAACTGCACATTTTTGACCAAGGTGTTAATATTTCCACCACATCTTAAAAGGCAGTCTATTGGGAGTATTAATATCTATATTTATGCATTTGTAATCCTCTAAACAAAGCTAGCTCATGGATTCAAATATTTGCAATGTATCACAAATGCTTTGAATAAAAATCGACTATGCTTGAAAGTAGTTTGCATATTTAAGGAGTAGTGTTCTACAGCTAAAATAAATGGCAGCTAAATATAGCTCCTAATGCAAAGTTTATCTTTTTTTTTTTTTTTTTTTTGGAATGATAGCTATCATCAGCAGACACCTTAAACTCTTAAAAGACCATCTCCCACGGGCATTTTTCAGGAGCCCAGACAGATGTTATTGCTTCTGAAATGCATCTCCCATTGCTTCTGCCATTCTACTATACATCATCTATGTGCCTTTACTGTGCTCATGGTCTAAGCTACCAGATTCCTATTTGTCCTCTTAGATTTGCTGGGAGGTTTCCCTGGGGAACACTATCTTTGCAGCTGCAGTCCAAAACTTCAAGGTGTAATCTCAGTAAAACATCCTGCCATAATTATGTTTAGACTTGTGCTTTAAAATTAATCATTTCATTGCATTTCCATTTGCAGCCTGAAGCAAGGAACAACATCTTATTACATACTGAATACCTGAAAGCAGAACAGATTTGGAAGTCCTGGATGGATTTATTTAGGAAGAAAAACAAAACAAAAACAAACAAAACATCCACCTAAACTACAACAAAAATTCTAACTTCAAAGGGTGCCTCTTCCACACACTAGGCATCACATCCCAAGTTAAAACACACAGTATTTTATTAAAGGTGTCCTCATCACACAGAAACATCCCAAACCCTCGCATATTTAGTTCCTCACATTCCCAAAGGCCTCCAAAGGGAAAGAAGGTCAGATAAATGGTGCAACATGAAGTCAGTAAATCTAGATTCATCCAAGAAAGATGCTTCACAGATCATGTCCTGAATCCAGGATACTTCTCACTCCTGATGAGATAACTTTTCCTTTCTGAATCCTCTGAATGATTTTGTCTATTCTAGATGAATTTATCACACATACGTTATTACGGAAAATTTAAATCAGAACTTTAATCTGATCTTGGCTGATCCCCAATGGAAAGCGCATTTTTTATGGCCACTGAAACCACCTTCCATCCATCCTCCAGCAGCGTGTGGGCAGGGGGCAGCCCCGTGCGGAGCCAGCGCCGCTGCAAGCACCAACGCTCGGCGCCATCCACCACCGCACAGCCAACCCCAACGCTTCTCAACTTGTCAAGTTGGGTCTTGAAAGCTTAATCTCAATATACTTGCTGACGTGGATGTCCCAGGTTAAATGAAAACACACTGGAGTACCAGCCTGGGTCCCCTGTTCCCTCCCAGTTGGCCACCAACTCTCAAGGTCCCACGTCGTTCCCTGTTTCCATGTCTATGTTTCCCAACAGGGTCCCTCTCCCCTTCCATCAGTTCCTAACAAAACCCCACCAGCATGAAGGTGATGGGAATAATCATCTTGTATGTTTTTAAACTAAAGGGAAAAATTCAGTTATGCCCAGCCTGGTTTTGAGGATATGCTCAAGCAGCCTGGTTTGCTCTTTGCCCTGGAAGCATGTCTACTCTTTTCCACACGTTCCATAACTGCACATGCCAATGCAATTTGCTTGGTTGTAAAACACACACAAAAGCAGCACAGTTGGGGTAAAATTAATTCCTGCAAATGCTCAGTTCATTTTTTAAAATAGTTTGGAATAGATGTCCTCCAAGAACAACTAAGAGTCAGTATTAAGCAGTTTAGACAGTATTTGTTCCAAAAGTTTCTAAAGAAAAACAGGATCTTTACTTACAGAATAAGATACTTTGTGTCACATCAGAACTATGTACTAGCACAGGGCTTTATTGCTACAGTAATGAGTAAAGAAAGTGATATATATTTTTTAACTCCACTATCATTAAAGATTTAAGATTATTGCAATAATTTTCTGCTTCTCCTTGGCTTTATTGAGCCCAGTCAAGCTGATATATTGCTGTGTACTTCACTCATTCCTGCTGATGGATGATATGAACTATGTAGACAATGCCAATGTCCAACTAAAAAGAGGAATTACAGAAAAGAGAAGATAAGCAGTTGTAGATGATGAAGTGCTGATTAATAGATTACCCTCCCCCAAAACATCCATGGCCATATTTTAAGCTGCCAACAGTATTGCAACTGAATGAACAAGCATTTCTGGAACCCAGAGAACACCACGAAGCTGACCTTTCTGAAAACTCACCCTTAACAGCTTCCCTGAAGATTTATTTCTTCCCCTTAGCTTCAGAGAAAAACAAGCCTGGGTTCCATGGTTTCTATCCACAGGTACGTAGGGCACTTGTAGGAGCAGGGATTTGCTCCTCTTGCCTCACTTTTCACTTAGTGTGGGTAGCACTGCAGGATTTAGGGACATTCATTAACCTGAAACCACTGAACGCCGGCTCAAAGCGGCGATACTAACACCCGGGAACTGCTCTTACCCAACACAGCTTTGGGAAAATGAGATGGGAGATGCCTCGGAGATGCCGCTGCACAAGACCCAGTGTGACCCTCAGCTGGAGGAGTTCCTGGCCAGACACACCAGCTACCTAAAAATCCTGCTCCCAGGCCGGCAAACACACTCAATCCCTGCTGACATTTTCAACTGTTGATTTTTTAAAAATATTGCTTATCAATAAATCAAAGGAAGAAACAAACTTGGGTGAATGATATTTAAGACGACATGCACAAGCAGAAGAAAAACATGACTTTTTTTAGAGATAGCCAATTAAATCAACTAGTTCACACGAAAACATGTTTATTAAAGTTGACAGGAAATAAACATTGCTTAGACAGTCTCCGGTTTCCACAAGACAACCTGAAGCCTTTTTAAGTTGCTAATTTTCTCAGAGTGACAAGATATTATAGCTTGATGGGCTACCCATCATAAAAGTTGAGCTTTTAATTGAGTTTAGCTTTGAAATGGACACTTGGAAATATTAAGTCAACAAATTTTAGAACATTTTCTAATGAAAACATAGTTTCCCTTCTGATATAACGTTGCCCAAAAGATGCTATTAAGCTGGCATTAACATGGGATTTACATCAGTGTCCAGCTTGTGCTCCCTCATGCAAGAGGGGATCAGCAGTCGCTGTGCACAAGAGGCCAAAACCCTGCAGGAATCATCCTTCCTTCTTGTTCTGGCATTTCTGAGCCAGCTTCCTTGCAGGTACCAACTTCTGCACTGCTTTTTCCTCAGTGCTCCATCAGCACGGCTCAAGCAAAGTCTATGAGGCTTTATGCTAAAATTTCTTACACCAGATCTTCAAGCAGTGCTCGCTCACAGAGGCCTGATGTAACTGTGTGACAGATTTACTTCAAGAACTACACTTTAAACATAAGCAACGGTTCAAAAAATTGGGCACTGACATAAATTACTGTTTTAGATCAATAGACATTTGCCCAATACATCTTTCTGCACCAAGCTAGCAAATACGTGGAAAAACGCTGTAATTACCCGGAGAGGGTCACGACGGCGGCCAGGATTAGGAGTGGGGAAGGGCCGGGTGACAGCCCCGGCTGCCGCCTGTGCAGGGCCGCGCGGTGACACAGGCGCACGAGCGTCCTGTGCGGCTCTACACGACAGCACGGGCTTAGATACAAGCTACGTGGGGCAGAAACCCCATGCGGAGGGAGGAAAGGGAGCTCGGAGGCAGCACCTTCAAAACCCACCAGATTATCACACAGGGGACAAGAAAGAACAATTCAGCATAAATCAGAAAAGCTTGATGCTCGACACAGGGTAGTGCAGAAACGCAGCAGGAAGCAGACAAACCATTAGAAATGAGTTTGGCTCTGTGGTTACTGAAGTCCTTTTAAATAGTTCTCACGTGCTGTCGTCACTGCACAGCTCTAGCTATAGTCACGAAGAGAGCAACAGCCTAGATAAATAAGAACCTGGCGACTACGGACACCAGTGAAACCCCTGGTGCTGGTCACTGCAGATGAGCACCACATTTTACCCACACAGTGCTTAATGAACAGTTCACTTCATATTTAAGTGTTCAGTATATTATCCTGGCATTTTCAGGGCAGTTTCTATGCTGATATACGGGCCTGTCCTTGTTCTTTAGACCGTTTTAAATAAAATCCTTAAGTTCAAAAATTGTTGCTCATTAGCACATCGCTTGGTAGTTCTTAATGAGTCGAAAACACTCAATTCCAGTAAACTTAGCATGAGAGAAAACATCTTGCTCACCTAGCCAAGGGCAGATATAGGTAATTCTCTATTTTGTAAAAATAGCTACATAAGTGACAAACCTGACATGCTGTAGGAAAACAGCTAACACTATGAGGATGCTACTTTGATATCATCTGTGCATATTTATATGGATCATGAACCTTAATAAATCTACTGCAAGAAAACAACCCATCCAAGGCAAACACTTAAAATAGAGGGTAACTGCAAAATGTCAGAGGCCCTTGTCTGGAACCCACATCAGGCCCCATACCCAGAAGGGAGAAGGGGTGTGATTAGGGGAAATGCAGTAAAAGAAAACCGGAAGAAAGTCATGTTTTACACAGCAGCCTCCTTGCTCCCGTCCCTCGCACTCTTCCCGAGGACGCAGGAGAGCCAAAGCACACGCTGCCTCGTGTGCACTCGCTGGCCCACAGACTTCTGTGCTCTGCAGGATGATGAGATGAGGAAATCAATGCAGTTTGTTTTGGGAAGGTGGACACGTGAGAAAATGAAAGGGTAAGAAGTCTGTCCTCCAGAGCCAGTCTGGAGGAACCGGAGTCCCCCACTTCTATGCACTTGTTCAACATTATCTTATCCTGGAAAGGAAGTAAGTCCAAATTAAAGAGATATATTTTTTTTCCACAAAAAGATACATATTTTTTCCTGATGAAAAATAAGCCCTTTATACAAGAAAAAGCACAGTATTTCCACCACTCCTAATTTCAGTGCACAAAATATGCTTGAATAAAAATAGGAACCAGGTTTTAGTGTAAATTAGAGCAGAAAGTAACAGCAGGAAGGATTAGATTGCTACTAACAGCCCAATTTAAAATGAATTCATGGTTTGACTTCGCTTCACAAAGGCAGGCAAAGGATTCCTCAGTTTACCTTAACAGCACCAAGTCTGAAGCCACAAGAGGCGTCCGCGTGGACGGGACCGCGGGTCACGCTGCAGCCCTGCACCCCAGCAGCAACCCACGCCAACGGGAGAGCTGCTCCCACGCACACACGCCTTATTTCTGTCTAGCAAAGCAACCACTCAGCTTGCATTCTCACTGCCTTTAAATGCACCATCTCTGTCCATTTTATTTGAAAAAGTTTCGTTGCGCAGGTTCTGCTAAAAACCCTGCAGCTTTTCCGAATGCAAAGCAAAAACCGAGCACTGCTTTTAGAGACGCTGGAGATCTGCAAGCATTTCTGTCCAGCCCATTCCCCCTTCTGGGGCACCTGTGATGTCCGAGATGGATACAGAAAGCAAGGGCGACATTTACCACTACGCACAAAACAGCAAAATCCCACAGACATCTAAAAGGCCTCTGCATGCCTCCATTCTGAACACGTTCTTACCTCTCACCTCTCAAAAAGAAATCTCCACAAGAGGAATCATTTGGCAGATAAAGTTAATCAAAAGTGCAGAATGTCTGCCCTGCAGAATGGGATTACTAAGTGGGACTCTTCAGTTCGTGAGAGAAGTGGTCCTCCTCCACCTGCTCCAGTGAGCAGTGAGGTGTCAGAACTAATGTCACCTGCCAAAATTTAAACCTGCTCCCTCATCATTTTGGGATGTCCTCATTCTGAGGGAGCAGGTTTAAAAACAGAAAGAAAATATTTGTCATCTTGCCTAAGAAAACTATAAAACTTGCTGCCATAACAAACAGGATGCTTCCTAAGTACAATTGTTCTTACCTTCTTGCACTGTTGCGGCTTTAATTTTAAATCATGAACAAAGTTCTGGAAGAAATGCTACATCTCTGCAAAGAAATGTTACAGAAGTACTACAGCCCACCTTTTATTTTATTGACTGATCTTGATTTTAACGGTGTGAATAAGCATGCGTATGGGTATGTAAGGATGGAGAGGAAAGCAATGAAATATTTTACTTGCAAATGAAGTATTTTTTTCTGGACAAGCATATTTTTTTTGACTGTATCAACAGTGGCTAATCCTGTCTTCAATAAAGAAGAAAAGATTTAACAAACATTTCTAAATAAGATCCAGAGAAACTGAGAAAACAAAAGATGAGGGAGATACTAACTTTATTCGACACCTTTGCTATTAAAAAATGCTCTTATAAATCTAGCACACACAAGAGTTGGGCTGGAGAAAAAGCCTGTCGGTGCCATCCCTGGAGGAGCCACTCGCCAGGGCTGCCTGGAGCTTTGCCATCCAAACGCCACACACCCGAGCCCTGCTGCAGCACAGAGGGGGATCTCAGCTATTCTGTATTTCAATATTATATTTCTGTAATTGCCTTTAGCTTTGACAAACTGCTAGATGCCCTCAGAGCAGGGCCCCGCGCTGCAGCTCGCTCAGTGCTCCCATTAATCTGCCCACAGTAATTTTCGGGGCTCCCAGTCTCACGGACGGAGGAGCCCTGTCCTTGCCAGCCACGACTTTCATTCATCATTGCTGTGTCCCTTCCAGATAGGGGCTACTGCTGTTAAGGCTGACAGCCCTGAATGCTGTAACGTTGTTATTCCTCAGCAATGCCACTCCAGTTTAAGGTCTGCTGGCACTACCAGCATAACCAGCAGGTTTCGAGTGGCTAATAACTTCGCATTTGAATTTGCGCAAGCTAGAGCTCAGAGCAGAGAATGGCATTTCCACACACCGTTAAAACAAAGAAAAACCTCAACCAAAATGGCAGGTTCTGCAGCAGTTTGGTAACCAGCCAGAATGAAGCTACAAAATCATGGCCTGTATTAGGTGAGAGATTTAAAACTTTCAACCTCAGAAAAAAAAAAATGGACTTTTTTTTAAAGCAATGGCCTATTGTATGGGTAAACTGAAGATAAACAGAAGGCACTCGTATTTGCATACACAGATCAGATAAATGCATGATTTTAATATATAATTAGCCTTGAAGTAGACTTACATGATGGGCATGCGGAATAGCACTCCTTTTATTTCTGAGGGTATGAGGAAAACAAAATAACTGTGAAAAATCTGGCTGCACATGAAAATTAAATTCAACAGGTAGAAAAATTGATCATAACAAAGTTACGTGGTAAAAAAATATGCCTTGCAATAAAGACAGAGAAAAAGCAAGCCTTCAAATTGACCTTAAATGACACAAAAATAGCAGCAAAGAGCATTATGTGAGGCCAAGAAGAGGCTGTAATGTAATCATGAGCAGAGGGTCAGATACAGCAGGCATGAGAAGTGCGAGGCCATGGGCAGGCAGAGCCGGCCTGGCAGGGTGCTGTGACGCCCTACAACACCCCAGCAAAACGGCCCACACTGCATCCAAGTGTATTCCTCGCGGTGGCTCTGCCTGCTGCCCTCTGCACCTTCCACAGCTTCACTTTTACAACCTGCCTTTTGCAGCATGGGTCCTTCCCAGAACCCTGCCTGGGGCGTGCAGTCCCTTTGCACAGAACACACACAAGCTGCTGCACGTATTTTTTTCATTCCTCTGAAGACTAAATCATTCCCCATAAATGAACAAACTCAGCACATCTAAAAAGCAGGAAGTTTAATCATTGTTTCTGGGATCCTTTTTTTTTTTAAATATTCAAAGACATATATTCCCCTCCCAAGCTCAAGCCTTTCCAGCAATACAGGTGAACAGGATTTGCTCATCTGAGGTAAGCAAAAGCAAAATCTGGACCATGACTTTTGGTTAGTTTAGGTACCAGCTGAGAGTTCTGCTTTATGGAACATTTGCTTTCCATTTTTGACGGTAACTATGGAAGGATAGCTAGTAATTGTAACTAATTTATGCTCACATGAATAATGATGAGCAAGAAGAGTGCTGGCTTGAGGCACCGCTCACACATGGCCAAGACCAGCAGTACAGCAGCAGCTGCCTGCAGCCCTCCACCGAGGTGGTGCTAGGTATTCCCTGAAAGCATCTTCCTCTCTCCTGATGATAAATGCTCTAGCAGAACCTCATCCATTTACCATCAACTTGCTTCACTGCTTTAGAGAATTACTGAACAGGCAAATCACATTCACATGACAAAAGCAGTAAATAACACAACTGCTCAATACATATTAATATTGTCATAATTATCAATGCACAGAAGCTATCAGAGACCTTGGTTTTCTTTTCCTCTGTAAACTCACACATAATCAATTGCTACTTCCTACTAGCCTGAAATAACTTGGAAGCAAAAAGATTTTTTTATGTCATGCAACCTATCCTCAAATTACAATAAACTCTATCTAAACCATTCCTGACAGATGCTTGCCTAACTTGGTCTTAAAAACTTCCAAAGAGGCAGATTACCCTCCACGTTTGGTAATCTGTTGTAGCAAAAAGCTGTTAAGCTTTTATTACCTGCAGCAGGAGGAGGTAAGCAGGAGGGACAGAATCATTTAGAAATAGAGCAGTCTAAGCAGAAACTCCAAAATGCGCTTGAATACTTGTTCCCTTTCTGTGCATTAAGGAATTACACCTGCTGTTTGGTTTCCTGTGCCATGCTCCGCTTCGCTGCAATCCCACAAGCCAGTTTAGGTCACCCTGGGTGATGGCTGAAGAACCTGTGTGAGCAAATCTTGAGCTGGAATAAACCAAAGCACTGCAGCTGCTCCCCAGGGCAGAGCAGCCATCGGCATGGAGCAAAGCTCTGCGCGGAGCAGCAGCCTCCGTGCCCGAGGCCACAGCAATCACCGCAGCCCAGGCTTCTGTCCCAGGGGCTCTTCTTCTGGAAGTCGTTCTCCTTCCCTCTTTCTGAGGCTAGGCACACACAAAAACTACTAGCGGCATAATTTGGCTCCTCTATATTAATTTATATACAAATTTTGAGTTGCTAGTTAAACAAAAGATGATGCTTAATGTGTTAAGTTGAATGTGTGTCTGCTGCTAGCACTCACCGAACACCAAGCACCTCATTAGTACCTGCTTCCAGTGCAATAAAGATCGAATAGAGCAGGTCAAGTTTTAAAAACAGACTTGCAAAGGAAGATCAAAGTTTAGGTTAATGCTATAACATACTGTTAGAGCAAATATACAGAGCATACACATGCAGCCTAGCTCATTGCAAATAAAGTGCTCCATCTCCCTGCTGGCGAAAAGCCTTTGGATAATACACCATTCCAATAGATGAACATTTATTTAGAGAGACTCTTTTCTCAAGGTCCCACATCACTTCAGCAATTTCAAGTCATTGTAAATGCTGATTTTTAAATGAATAAAACTAATTAAACAAAGTTATCAGTTATTGCCTTAAAGCTGTTTCATACTTATTTTTCCTAAGCTATTTCTCAAGACATCTACAGCAGCTCTCTGCACGGATATCAAATTTTATGGAAAACAGTAAGCTTATCTGTGTTCATGTTTCACCTCTCTTAAAAGCAGGAAATATGCACAGATATCAAGGTGGCAACTGCTTACACGTGTGGTCAGCTGGTTGTCACTGCTGCTCAGGGCAGCCCCAGGCTCTGGCCCTGAGAACCTCTGCCCTGAGGAGGCCACATGACCCTCACACGCCAAGAGATAAGATTTCTCACCTAGCAGAATGTCACACACCAAAAGTGAAACTTTTCCTGAAGGGATGTATCAATTTTCCCGAAATTTTCTTTGAAACCTTAAAAGAAAACATTGAAGCCTTAAAAGAAAACAATCTGGTACTTAGACCTGAATGTGTCTTCTTCCAACCAGATCTTGTGCATATAAAGTTAAACTCAACATCGCAATAGGGTGCTATACTTTCATAGAAGTTCTCAATTTTTCCACTCAAAATTCAGCACTGCTGGAAATTTCTCCCCCCAAAACAATGACATTCCTGCCATCTACTCCAGCCATTTAACTAGACTTTCTCCACTACCATCAGTCTGTAGACCAGCAGGAGAACAGCTAGGTCCTGCTGGCCTCTCACTTTAAGATACACCAAACTGATTTTAAGGTACCTATTCAGCCTTTCCCTTGGAACTGGGCAAGAAGGATTCGACTAGGACTAAACAGAACCTGAGAGCAAGTTCTTTGCAGCATAAATAATTGGGTTGTGTATAAACAGTGACATAAAGGATGAAAGTCATATCTGTTGGGACAGGGGAAATGCAGAGGAGATTCTTGCTGTATTTATACATTCTTGGTGTGGCCATAGAAGAGAATTATACCAGCGTATCTACCATTCAGAGACCATAATATAAATTACACCCCAAAAGATGTAGAGTGCTGTTGTGAGATATGTGTATAGATGGCAAAAATCACATCATTACCTACAAACTGTCAAGAACTTTTTATTGGAAGTTATCAAATCCCACTACAGATGAGATTTGAAGTTTGAAGCCAAGTCGCCACATTTAATTACTAAATAAATCTTAGAATAAATCCTCTGAGCCAATTTTAATAACTACAGAATTTCCTCCTACAAATTCTTCCAAAGGAGAAAACTCACATCGTTTAATATAACTGTGTGTCCGAGTTCTGCAACATGGAAGCACATATTACAACTGCAAAATGCAACTGTAACGCTATGGCATTTAAGGTTTTTTTTTGTTTTGTTATTCATATTTCTGTGCTAACCTTTCACTGCCTATCTTCCAATCACAACAGTCTTGCAGCAGGCAATTTAGGAGTGACAGGGGTATCCCCTCTACTCAGGGAACAGACGCTCTTTATAAAAGCTATTAACTAATAGTAACTTAGGAAGCATGGGCAAGACAAGCTTATTGGTAGCAGCTTCTCTTGCAGCAGTCACACAGTAACAATTCCTCTTTGAAAGGGAGACTGTGGTCCAGGCTGAGAAAGAACTGGAGAACTGGGGAATAAGTTCATATTCTAGCACTTGCAGTAATGATAAGAAAGATTAGCACTTCATCCTCCTGTGGTGGGGATGCAATGGGTGACCAGCAAAATGCTGGGAGCGCAACAGAGCTTCTACAAGTTCACAGCTCCTCAAGGAATCACAACCTGTACCTTATGAGTTACTGCTTTCCAGTAAATTGGGACCTAATCAAACCACATCCTTCACATCTCATTTTTACATGTGCCTAGGAAGATGAGGGCAACCCAAGTGGGAGTCATGAAATCCATCTATGAGCCATGCCAGATCAACAAGCAACTGGACACGCATTGTGCCAATTAGTAGAACAAACCAGCCTTATAACTGTAAGGTCCCTATCAGCTTAGCTTTCTGCAAGCATAGTTCTGATTAACTGTAAAACATTTATACACGAACAGTGGCGTCTCTAACTACCCACTTTAAGCACCACTAAGAGCATCAACAGACAAACTTCTCTAAGTAAACAAAATCCCTGTGTTCTTCCCAAGAAAGCCTTACTCCACGGAAACACTCTTCTGTGCCATTCAGCAGCATCTAGTTACACTGATTTAGTTGTAACACATAAAGTAAACAAGCAGCAAATAAATGTAAACATACCAACCAGAATAATCAGATTCCCCAAGAAATTCATTATCTGATTTTGATGAACACTACACAAATTAGTACCTTGATGATTTTAGGAGACCTGTTCAACTACTGATTTAAAAGAATTAGGACAGGAGACACATGTGCTTTGCAACTTGATATATCTCCTTTTTACATGAATCTTATCATTTTTTCCCAAGACTGGTGTCTGCCCATTTTCTAGCTCACTGCATTTGAACCATTCCTTGGATGGGGAAACGTGGTGCCAGGTTGTGCAGAGTCACGTTTCCCTCACGGGATACCCACCAGCCACCCAGAGTGCGACGCAGGGTCGCACGAGCGGAGGAGCCTCGGCCAGGATCACCCACCAGGAAGAGCTGGGCGTTCACCCATCAGGGCCCAGGGGGGCGTTCTGCTCGGATCCAGATCACGTGCACAAAGCCTGTCTCACACTTGTGTTCAGTTGGCTTCTCTTGAAGAACTTTTTTTCTCAAAAAATAAATCTTAATGTTTAATATGTGACAAGCGAGGTTCTAATGAGCTCAAAAAGGCCCAGTAAGTACAGAAAATAAAGGAGAACTTGAAACAGTGGGAAGGATCTCTTAGAGTGACCCATTTGCAGCACAACGCAGTATTTATGAGGGATCGAGTGGGAGGTAGGCAGGGGACCCAGGCACCAGAGGTTCTGCTCCTTGAAAGGCACGTGGCACAGAGCTCAGCAAGCAGAAATGGAAAACACATTTGCCCAGTTTTGCAAACGAACTGTCATGTTAAAAGGAGGAAGCCTGAACCTCCCCCCCACCCCAAATCCCAAACTATGCAGTCTAAAATATTACCAGGTACAGAGCAGGTGCATTTCTCAGTTTGTAGCACCAAAGACATTGTACTTGCCTGCATAATTTCTACATTGTTTACTTGTTCTTTTGTTTTCCACATCACCTTAAAGCATCTCCCTTGCTGGCAGAGATCATTTATCAAAATATATAAGAAGAGTGGAAAGGTAGACTAGAAAAATAATTATCAGTCCTCATTCAATCCAAGCAGTTCCAGTAGCTGGAAATATTAGTAGAAGTCAGTTTTAAGATGACAGAACTCTTACAATGGCCTTTAACCATTAATATCAATATAATCACATATTTTGGTAGCAAAATAAAAAAATACAGATAAAAGTAACACTCATTAAGCTGAAGTGCAGCCAATATTGCTGTTATTATTGTTTACTTTAGCACATACAGAATGCAAAAACAAAAACTAAGGCTCGCATTTAAAAAGTGACCACAGAAAGAACAAATACTATTCCACACAGCATAGCTGCTATATCAGTAATTGGCAACCTTGTACCATCATAATGCTGCAGATTATATAGCACAAGGTTGCCAATTACTGATGTTAATTACTTAACAGTTGCTTCCTTGTTTCCTTCTCCAGCAAAAATACCCAACAGGTCAACATGAACAAGACAGTTTTTCTATTACAGGGCTAGAAGAACAGAAACTGGAGATAAATGGTTTTTGCAACTACTGTGAGGCATAAGGAAGTGTCAGCTCACCTCACCGCTCAGATCAATTATAAAACATGTATAGGAAAACAATCTTAACCAGCTTTCATTTTAAAAGCGACGTCTAAATAGGCGTGCTGTGAAGGAAGAGGAACAGCAGGCTGGAAACGATGACTGTCTGGAATTAATGGAAAACTTGCTCAGGCCTGACATGTCAAAAAATTGCTTGAGAACACTTCACACAAGCAGAAACACAACCTCAAAGCACCTCCAGGGGCAGCAGGATTGAGGCTGAGCAGCTGAGGGGAAGCACCTCTTGAGGTTGCCTATAGCTCTATGTTCTTAGGTTTGCTAATGAACGAGGAGACTTTAAACTTGCTATTTTAGACCATCAATGTTCGCGTTCTCCTCCTCCTATGGAAGATGGGGAACAGTTATTCACTGCTTATAGACAGTAAGTTATTTTGAGGTACATTACACACTGTTTTGTACTTTGTATCAACTTTGCCCTCATTTGGCCATTAATTGATATTTGCCACGTGCGGTTCTGAGCTTATCAAGTTCTATTGAATAAAGTGGCTAGAGGATGATACACATGTTGCAATCCAATATTTTACCAGAAAATAACACCAGGAAAAGTAGGTTTTCTTCATGGTTTTCTAGGTAGAATGGTCAAACAGTCTCTCTCCAGCAACAAACTTGAGCACCAGAGGAGTCTGAGGAAGAGGCCTGTTCTTCAGAAAGGAGTTTATGTCAACTTGAAGTTTGTACGAATTCAGTGTTGTGCCCATCCCACTATGAGGCACAAATGCATCTGTCATAGAAAGTGCATTGCCTGTTGGTCTGCGAGGAAAAAAAAAGAAAAGTGACAGGGAAGGAACGAGAAGAACAGGATCCTTCACCTCACTACACAACTGAGAGGTACACAATGAAATAATATCCAAATCAAGTGCAACAGCAGTAGTTCACCCAAGCAAAGCACATGGCAGCTCCACCAATTTCTCTCAGAACTACATTGAGAGAGACCATTTTGCAGATCTATGTAAAATGAGAATGGTAGCAATGCTTAGAATCACAAGCAGCTTTTTTAAGCTTTAAATACTCAAGCTTCAAGTCTTGAGTATTTAATTCAAAAAAGTCTTCTTTGAGGCAAGGTCTGTGGCTATTTGCATATAGGACTCATTCTCCTATTCACATACAAATACATAATAGGACTAAGTTGTAATATTTTGTTATTTTTTCCCCCAAGCAAAAAAATAAAATAAAAAAATCAGTGAAATGGACCAATGCCGATACTCAGAACAATTCTGTTCAGTATTTGAATGCATTTGTGAATCATTATTGGCAAAGTCAAGCTGTTGACAAATGAGGATGAAGAGGAGAAGAAGAACAGTCTCTGTAAGCCACCTTTAATATCCTTTCCCTCTTCAAGTAGTAGTTAGGTATGAACATTCACAGGCCTAAGGCCAACACCAAATTCAGCACTTCCAAACCACATTTGGGGCATCTTGACCAACAGGGTCTTTTACAGTCTGAAGGACCAGAAATATTGACATTTGTCCTGAACTCTTTCTCAGGCAGAGAGGCTTCAATCACACAAAGTACTTGCTTCTGAAGTGGACCTCAACAAAGCAGAACTCCACCAGCAGAGATTAGATTCCTGCTCCACGCTGTGAGGCACTGGGCTGTGCAGCGCAGCCGCCTGCATCCTCCTCAGCTCTCCTGACAGAGAGTCAATCAATGTCTGGTCAATAATTCAGAGGAAAAGATAATGCAGTGCTTTCCAAATTTTGCATAATCAGCTCTTGGATTTATAACTTTTTGCAGTAGATAAATCCCTGAAATGGTTAGAAATTCTTTGTGATAACCAGCTGCATGTTTTCTTTTTTTCTCTTTTGATTAAAAATAAGAAAAGCATCAGCTAGACTTGAGAAAAAATAAATTGGGGGAAAAAAAAGCTATGTACTTAACCAGAAAAGATGGCATAGATTCATTTAAATGCTTTTAGCTTTATATTTCAGTAATTATGCTCCTCACAAAATAATATTTCCAGACAGTGAAATAAAGCTTTCAAATTACTACATATAATTTCCCCAGCCATGTCATATTCATGAATCAGGTGAACAGTCAAATAGAAGAGTGATCGAATTTGAAGTATTCCTTTAATAGTGTTGCCAGATCAAATATTAAAAGAATAGGATAGAAAGGACCTGCTCTTTCCAAATGACACAAGTGTGATAAACACTGCTTTGATAAGCTGTCTGCACTTGTTCAGACTCAACTTTTAAAAAACAGCACAAGTTCCAGACTGATGCGTCACAGCATGTGTCTCAAAATCTCAGCTGTCAGACT
>JAVCKT010016448.1:0-10576 GCA_032273925.1 Rhynchotus rufescens
ACCCTGACTCAGCGGTGTGCCATTTTGAACTGATACAGCCCAATTTGAGTGTATGTGTAGGGATTTGCACAAGTTATCCCACTTTGCTTTTACACATATGCTGAATTTATAAATGTGCAACAGAACCAGAATGTTCACAAGCACTACAATACACTATTTTCTCTGAAAGGAACTGTTTTTTTTTGTTTTTTTTTTTTTTTTTAAATCAACATCATAGAGTATAGGGAGCAGCTTTGCAACCCAGGTCTGATTTTTACTGCTGTTTGAGGCAGTGCAAGTTACTGCTGCCTAAACACTGATGCCTCCCTCTGAACAGCACCTCCTTGAAATGTCCATTTTCCTGCCAAAGACTAAAAATTGTGTGGGATACAGTCTTTGCAGGCTGATGCAAGGAAAGGCTGGAAAAGCCTTTCCCTGTGTGGCACTCACTGATGCAACCGTGCGACTGGAGCATCCTCAGGTCCTTTTCTTCCTTCCTTCTCCCTCCTCCTTCCCAACTCACCTCAGCCCTCAGAGCATTTCCCTTGTACTGCTCAATCCAAACCTCAAAATCTCTTAAAAAAATTAAATAAAGCCTACATTTTGCTTCTTAGGCATCTGTTAAGGATGGAAATGATGCTGGAGGAGAGACAGCATTATCACAAGGCAGTATTTGAATCAAAACAGAGAGAATCTGCCAGGATACATGAAAGAGGCATGGCACAATAGCTGCTGTGGCCGAAACTCTGCTACAAGTTTGTTCTTTCCTGCAGCTTTGAGGTTCATTCTCTTCATTGCTGTTCCTTTTTCTCTTGTCAATGCACACACCTATAGCTCGGCTCCATCCCTCTTCCATTCGAGCAGGGAAAGGCCTATTTAAAAGTGTCTCTGAACTATGGAGCTGATGTCAGGAATTGACTTTTCCCTTCTGGGCCTGAATTTGTCCACAAACAATTGCTTCTGCTGGTGGAGACTGACATTTTTCTTTCAGGTTCTGCAGATTGTTCCAACCTACAGACTGGCAAAGCAATTGCTGCCTCTGCCAAGGCTAGATCACAGACTCATTTTGGAAAGGCTATTTTAACAAAAGTATTTTTTAATATCATATTGAAAGCTCAAATCAAAGTCCGTTAGCATTTCTAGTTCCAGAGAAAAATATAAAAAGAAAAAAAATGCTTGAATACAGAAGCTCTTGAAGTTCGAGAACTAGAGGCAAGCAATCCTACCCCTTAAATAAAACAAACAAAGCAAGTTTGCAAGAAAAAGCCCTGATGGATGATTTTAAAAACACTTTCAGTATTTGTCAGGCTGAGTAATGAATACTTGAAATTGCTAATTCCTCAAAAAATGACAATACTTCAACCCAAAAGCTTCAGAGTTTTGGTGTTAGCTCCAAAGATTTGTGAAATCTCCTTTGTTGATAAGCCTTTACAGAGCATTTTGCAACCACATTCACAGGGCACAATAGGGAAAGGAACAGAAAAAACAACCTGATGCACACAAAAGATGCAAATTTGGACAAAGGTACAAAGATTAAAGGAATAACAGACTGCAGTAAAGCTGTATATATCAACTCAGGAAGTGGGGAGAAACTATGAGTGAAGAATACACGTGATCTAGGTGTCCAGGCATGTCAGCTGTCCCCAAGCCCCTTGCATTCTGAGGATTTTGATGTTAAGTGGTCAGTAGTAGAGGAAAGAGCCTGCTTGGGACTCTTAAATACTGTATTTAGCTGGCTAAAGAAGTGCTCATTGGCAGAAGGATGCATCACCCAGGATGCTTGGAGAGGTTCAAACTACTCACTTCTGTTGAATCACTAGCATTGATCCAGTAGATACCACGTGGTCAGGTAGGATCTGTTTATTTGAAAAACACATGTAAAAATCTAAAAGGACTTCAACTTGCCCTTTAAGAAATGGGCAAAATAATGCGACATTTCTTTCTGTTCAAAAATGTACTTGAAGGTTGCCTGAAGCATTTCATACATGTGCGTTCATTCAGGATAACTGCTACTGCTGACAAAATGTGAATGCAACAATGTGAAAGGTCAAAAAATATTCCAGTTTCAAACCAAAAAGTTTGCTTTCCCATTGTGAAAATTCTTGTACTCCTCAAAGTACTTCACATTTATTTTAAATACAATAATTAATGTCATGTAGATTGGAATAAAATGTGTTATTGGTATTTAAATTTTACTTATTTGTTCTGAGAATGTTAAAAGTTTGTTTCAAGTGATCCTCAAAATATTCATTTGTACAGTTGTACTTGCTACATCTTCTTGCTCAACTGCTCCATAAAACATTTCATTAAAAAGATAGAAGACATGGAAAAGAACATTTATACGGATTGTAATACCTTTCCCAGCAAGAATATGAGATGTGTAGCTATTCAAGAGTAACAAGCTCAGTAAACGTTATCTTTCAAGAATTAAATTTGAGCTTTGGAATGAGAAACAGATGAAGACCAAGTTATAGATGGATATTTTGAAGAAGCTTGCATTGATGGTAAACAAATCATAAAAGGATCCGAGTTCTGTAGGTAAGTGCTATAGATGAGTTGAAAGGATGCTTTGTATCAGGATGAAAGACAGCTATACAGTAGCATCTGAAAGCCATTCAAGAAAAAAGTACTACAGGAAGAGGAAAAAAGTGTATTTATCCAAAGGTTTATATAAAAACACCTTCTACACATTTGCCCGCCAGCACCTGGCTCCAGAAGTTGTCATCAGTAATGAGGAAAGCGCAAGAAACTGGGATGCTCGTGACCATAGCAACCCCCAGGCCTGGCAGAGATTAGTGACAGGCGGTTACAAAGGCAAGGAGAGACTTCTGCAACTTTTCCTCCAGCGTGTGACATTGCACCACGGCTGGAGCATGTCAGAGCTAATATGAAAGTTTTGAAGGGCTTTTGATGAGCACTGAATCCAAAGCAGACTAGAGCCAGCACTGTGGCAGTGTCTGAGCTTTCTTAAGAGACTCCCCGCCCTGAACACAACAGCGGTGGCATGAAGCTGTCTGATGCTCAAGGAAATTGGAGGTGTGAGCAGTGACCCACCACAAAGGCTCTCCCCAGCTCCAAGATGAGAAGAGACCCAAGTGATATACAGCATCCTGGTCCTGCATCTGTGCAAGGACTTCTCCTTGCTGTAGAACAGCACTGCAAGGGAATATATGCACAGTGGAAAAGCACATGTTCTACATGTTATATCAAAAGGCAAAGCTTGCTGCTACTTTATTGCATTAACACGCCTTAAAATCACACTGCTCCCAGTACTGTGCCCTCACCCAAGCCCTTCTTCCCTTTGGCTTCACTTTATCAGTCATTTGGGGATTGAAGTGCATCGCAGTGACATATCCCACTATTAGGTGCAAGCGTGATGGATGGCAGGAGCAGCACCTGCAAACAAGGCTGCTCACACGTTGTCAGTGCCCATCACACTTACCATCTGTCTTCCACTTATCTAGCGCAGACCTGACAGCCTTCTTTCATATTGTTTCATTTTCTTACCAGAGGAGTCTCTAATGTTTTCTGCATTGAGAACTGAGAAGTCTTACAGGAAGGAAATAAAACTCAAGAGACACTGATTCCAGAAATTTAACTCGTATAACCCCAAACCTCCCCCATCTCTTAGGGAGAACTGCCCCATATTTGTGAGCTGTAATTACTGATTCTCTTCAGCTTCCTAACTTAATAAAAATTATATTGAAAAAATAGTGTCCCTCACAGACTCACATTTCCATAACACACAGGAAACAATTTGAAGCACTGAATGAGCTACAATCTTCTGCTCAATGTAATCGCAAAAAACCCCACCATACATAATGTCATTACATATATATTGCTTGGGCTATGTGAGCAGTACATACTTCAAACACCTGCCCCTTCAATGCAAGTTCGATATTCAAAGCAAAAAATCTCAACTAAGATGCCCTTAACAGAAAAAAAAATGTTTCTTTTTAATATAAGCCACCAGTGCAATAGGAGCTAACAGAGTGTCCCAGAAGCCTGTAATCCTTAAATACTTTTCTTCAAGCTGCTACTGATAATTTTGGGGCCATGAGCAAGTTGCTTAGAAATGCAGGAAAGCTATTTCACTGTCTAGAAGATGGGAAAAATTATACTTGCTTGACTACCTCATAAACAGGCTCTGAAAATTAATTTGTGCTTGTACACTATCTGAATACAGCAGAAAAAAATCAGTCTTTAAGCGCCTTTTGCCAGCCAGAAGCACCAGGGTGATCTTACCTTACCACCACTTCAGGAAGGCAATCAGTGTGCAGGCTTAGATTAGGAAATAACATTTACTAGGAGGAAACAAAGACCAACTCCCTTCTCTTAGGTGCTAGTACACAGCTCCCACTTACTTCAATGTTTCACTTGTCTAGTTTACACACAGGATATGGTCTGACAGAGGTGACAGCCCAGGAGACTGTCAGAAGTGATTTACCTTGTTAAAGGCCACCTTTACAGAAAGGGCAAACCAAGCTATGAGGCCAGGAAACCTCAAGGATACTGTAAGTTTGCAAGATAGTGTTAACAGTGCTGGGCAGAGCTGCCTTTCCTGAAGTCACTTTGACTCTAAACTCGGTTTAACAGTAACACAACTCTAATCTTAGTTGTTTAAAAACAGCTAAACTTTGCTTACAAAAAAAAAAAAGAATTCTCAGACTACTATACAACTATATCCTTTATCCTCTTTTCTCATTGAAGGATTAGGCATGTTCCTACTGTGTGGATCTCCCTAGCACTAGAAAATATTTTTCAACTTTTCTTAGATTTCTCCAAGAACACTGTACATTGATACTCTGCTGCTCTCAGAAGAACAAGATTGCTCATGTTAATACAGAAAAATGACCAAAGACTAGATTCCTCAGAAAGACTAGTAATATTTTTGAGTACATACTGAATGTACTCAGATGGCCTTATTAGCAAGTAGATCTACATGGTAGAGTCAGATAAGTACGAAACATGCTGATGTAGAAATAAATTGAAAAAATGCTTCTTTTCAGTTGTCTTGAACATAAAAAGATGAGATGGCACTACTTTTAAAGTTAATTAAATATCCTATTCTTGATACAAAATATACTTGCTAGCACATGGCTCTAATGCATTTGAAAAGATACTGCATCATATTTTCACGTAATGAACAATTTGCTGTCCCTTCTGAGGGGTGGCAACATTTGCACGAAAGTTATGTCTAAAATTTTACAGGTACAGTAAAAAATCTCCTGATTGGGCACACATGAAAATACATTCTCCTATCTTCACTGATCAATAAGATAATGGAACAGCAGGGGAGGAATAGATAGGAAAATCACACAGGAAAAATATTTAGTTTATAATTACATCAAGAATATTTCTGTAGTCAGTAGCAGGCAGCTCCAAATGGAGGCAGTGATTCAGAATATTTAGAGGGATTTTCTAGATTTCCAGTCTATGAAATATTAAATATTTCAAGAGTTCCCCTATTCATTGCAGTTGGAATATTCTTAGGTACAGACAGAATTCAAAACAGTAACCAAGCACATTCTATCATGATAAACATTACCAAATTCTTAGCAAATGAGGAAAACAGACTTATGATTTTTTCAAGCACAGCAGGCTTCCCACTGGTGTCCTACAGTATTTAGGACCATAAACTACCTATTAAGCTATTAGGTCACATTTATAACCTATGTGCTTGAGAGAGTGGATGGGATCCTGGTGGACTACTCATTCACAATTACACAACTAAGTTCTATTTAAGTGCAATTTTGGAGTGCCAAGTTCTATTTCACACTGGTCTTAGACTTCCATGTCACATTGGGATGTCTAGGACAGGGCTAGAAATAGCAAAACTCATCTCACAGCTTCCACTCATTTCTGTCAATCACAAGGGCTTTTTCTTTCCCTGGAGTTTATTTTTCTTCTGCAGCTTCATCTCTCGTCTATATTAGCTCAAATAAAAAAGAAAAAGCAGAGCTTAACAAACAACACAACCGATTCTCCCCATTTGGATATTCCTCTAGAGCTATTCCAGCCTCCAGAAATAGGATGCCTGCAACTAAATATGCCCTTGCAATCGTTTCATTCCCTGCACTCCTACACTGGCTCTGCAGTACAGCTCGCACTCCCACCACCGTCTCTCACACTTGCACTGAGGTCATCAGACTTTGCAATACAAACTTAGCCGATCCCAGCTGGGAAGAAAGCACATTCTCAGAGAGGAGAAAAGAGGAAAAGCTCCACATTGGCATGAGAGCAAAAAGGAACTGGTTCTGAAGTAGTTTCACACATAAATCTACCTGCCATAGGAGGGAAATTTTTGGCTAGCATGTACTCAATTAGCCTTTCTGTCCCCGTAACATTCCCCCAGAATGCAGACATCTGGACTCTTATTGATGGTTATTGCCTGAATGAGGAAAGAGATCAGGGAAGCAGTCACCAGGATGAGGTAATGTCACTGGTGGTTAATATCCGAATAGGGTTACAAGTAAGAAGTCAAGATTGGGCCGAGGAAGGAGCACACCCATCACAGCTCGGCAAGAGTTAAGCATTTAACAGCACTTCACTGGGAGGATATTATTGTTCATCACTTGCATACAGCATCTCATCTTCAAATTGTTTACACTGGCAATAATAAAGTGACTTCAAGGAGGTTAAGTGACTTGGCCAAGACCAAAGTGTGAACAGAGCTGGGGGAAAAAAAGTTGGTTTCTTATTGCTTGATTCTCCACTCTAATGAACTCACTATGCATTTTGTCCATCATTTACATCATTTTCATTTTATCTCTGCTTACTTTCCTCTTCTCTCATATCCATATAAACTTAAAAAAAGATTCTGAATTTCTCTAACTCATTAACAAGCTTAGACCTTGACCCTTATGGTCTGTCACTTCCATAATATTAAAAGAAGCCCATTGGTTTCCCATTCCCTCTTCTAAGTCTTCCACTGCACAGCATAGCCCAGCAAAAAGGAACTTTATATATACAAGTAGCTTCTGGAATTAGAAGTTTTCTTTATTAGCAAGAGTTTAACACTATTTTGGAAGAAAAATAAATATTCCATAAAAATAAGTTTTCTGGCTTGTGATTGTTTTGCCCTTTTTTTTGACCTGCACATCCTATATTTTCCATCTGTTCAAGCCATGATTTCCAGTCCACTGGAGCAAAAGCAATGGTGAAAGCATTCTGCCAGCAGCCCTTGGCCTCATATTATGAGCACAGTTGCCAAGTCTTGCTGCCACTCAAGAGAGGACTTCTAAAAATAAGGGACAGAGTTTCAAAATAAAAATAAAGACAATTTTCTCATAGCATATCATATGAGAAGGGGAAAAATTCTTGCCCACCTTTCTGTTTTCAGAGAGGGATCAATCTGTTAGGAAACCTGACAGATGCAACATGTTCTATGTTCTGATACTACATGCAATATAGTAGGAGAAAACATATGGACCACTATATGTCATGGCACATGACACACGTCTACTCCAGTTTCCTTAGCTCTGTGCTAAAATTTTCTTAATTCTTGCTTTTTTCCCCACTTGGAAATCTCCAGGTCAGAGCTCAGTACAGACAGCTGCTCACATCTCCTGTTACTGCTACTGAATTAAACTCAAGTGGCATTTGGTTTTATTGGATACCTACCATAGATACGACATTTCTGAAAGTAACATTTAGCTGAAATATACAGTAAACCACACAGAAATTATGCAACCATCTAGTACACACAGCAGAGAGGTCACAGCATTAGCTGTGATGCTCTGGGATACAATCTGGGATAACATCACAGTTCTGGAAACAAGTCAGTGGTCACTGGAAGGTGCCAAGGTGCCACTGTCCTTCCAAGGGCTCCTGCTTCATCAGCTGCTGTCCCATGCCGGGGGTAACTCAGGAAAGCTACTGGCAATTTACTCTAAGGTAGGAAGAGTGAAATCAAATATCTATATCAGAGGAAGCATCCGCATCCTCCTGGAATTGTGGCCAACACTGGTGCCTGGCTACACCTTTTCCCTTCCTGTTAGTAGCATATAATTACCATTACAAAAGAGTTCCATGAAATCTTCATGCATTGCAATGTCCTAAGTCCATCTAAACTACCATCACCCATCACAGTCTGCTTTTCTGCTAACAATTTCTTTCATTTGCATCAAAACTGGTGGTGCTGATGTTTACATTCTTCCCTTGGGGAAAGCATCTGTGCACCACTGGAGAAACACAATCTATTCTATCATTTCTGTATGAAAGCTTACTGGCTCTCTGTACACGGCAATATTCTTCACATCCACCTCCAAGACCCAATATGAAGACCCTCTATCTGACAAACCAATAGAATTGAAAGATTTGAGAAATTTAAAGTACAGTAGGGCTGTAGCAGGGGTGTCTGAGGGCTTCTAATGTCAGCTGAATAATTTGATCAGAACTGGTTAAAGGCACTTCTTGAGTTTTTCTCCTTTACCCGTGAGAGCTTCACTGGTTTTCAGTTGAAGTAGAAGTTCTGCAGTAGACCTGGGAGCAGATGTATGTGTATGCAATTGTAGTAACTCTTAGCATAGAAATTAATTCCCACCTGCAACATTTACTAAACCTACATTTTTGTTCCTTCCTCACACTTGCTTTTTCCTCCACAGCAGGAAGACTTGAACACGTCACCTGAAAGGGACTTAGTCAGGTATATACACTATATACACTTTGTGGAGTAATGAATGCAGAATATGGATACTACCAATCTGATCAAAAAATCAATTAGACAACAAAACCTTTCAACACGTTGTAGCTAGATGAAAGACAGGCATTTACTGAGGCTTTAGCAACAGATAGTACAACTACTCTGAAATTATAGCAGATCACAGTTTGGTTGAAGTGCAGCTTCTGTTAGAAAAAGCACTTTAATAGAAATGGAAATACTCACAAGCGCAACATGACTCCATCAGGCAGTTACAGAGATTTTTACCTACTGTTACCTTTTTAAAACATGAACTGTGATTGCTTTTTGAAGAAAATGCCTTATTTTTCATTTTAAACTGGTGTTTGATATTTATTTTTAGGAATTGTTATATGATACAGTAGCTCATAGAATAAAAAGAAAAAATACATCGTTTCCTTTTGTTCCAGAAAAGGAATTTTAGAAATAATCATTAAAACATGTTTAACTATTCCTTTTTTATCTCAATTTAAAAAAAAATTCTTAAAAATTTCAGAAACCTCTAATACAATTGTCATGGCTATTGCTAGCTCTACTTTTAACTGATCACAGTTCACTGAAATATAGGTGCTTTGAAGTCAGATTTAAGACCTTACATTTTCAAAGTAAAAACAACTAAAGGCTTTTACCTCAGAAAAGATAGAAAAGGCTTTTAATATTTATGTTTAAATCAATTTTCAAATATAATAGAAATCTCTATGAGTGTCTGAAATACATCCCTTTATAGTCATTAGTATACAGAGAGCTTGAGAGCTGTCTGTGAACATTTACTGTCTATGAGGAATTCAGATTGCCCGTCTTGAAATTAGATTACTCAGAAAGCAATCTGAAACTTAGGCAGATTGACTCAGAAAATGAAATCCTGATACTGTAAGGAGAGAGTAGACAGCCTGCAAGTGCTCATCCCCTAAAAGATTAAGGAATAACCATCCCTGAGCAAGCAGCAAAGAGTTGTGGTTAGTCAGTCTATACATCACACATTTCTGAAGAAAAAAATCACCTGATTTCATGGCAACACACTTCCTCCAGAAAACCCACATAAAACCTCCCTAATTCAACACCAGTTTCTACCTCCTAGAAATTTTAGTCAGTGGAATCATATCTGACTTACTCCAGTGTGGGAGATTCCAAGCCCTGCAAGGCTGCGTTTGCAGAGATTTGTGTGCCATTTGGTGCCATTTTAAAAAACAGAGCCATAAAGCATAACTTCAGTCAGGAATTTTAGAATATAAAGTGTTTGATCAGCAGAGAAACAGACTCTTCAGGCTACTTTGTCTCAGGTTAGAGTGGGAGAGGTGCTTACTCCACAGAAATAAAGTGCTTGTAACACAGAGGCAACTCTGACTCCTACCATCTTATTTTTTCCCTCAAAATACTTGAGAGGACAGCTTAAAGAAAAGGGATCACATCTCAGATGATTCATACAGCATTAGACTCATCAGTAAGAAATCAAGTGGACCAATGCAGTCTTATTTTCTATAGAATAAGAAAATAGTAGATAATTTATGTGAGAACAGGTATTCCCATATCCAGAGAAGGAAAATAACACAAGGTACCAAAGACAAAGAGGAGCCTTACCTCAATGTGAACTGATCTTCTGTTGAATTTTTAGCAATAGATACAATAAAAGTCAAAATGTCACCTTGCTTGACGGTCTTTGGTGTGTATTGGATGGCAATGTTGTTATCCAACCTCATTTCATATAAGGAAGGGCCAGCATGTGTCTGGTATAGGAAAACACTTCCAATTCTTTGCAAGGGAGGTCCCGACTCATCAATGTCATTGCGCCCCGAGCGGATGCCGTTACTTTTTCTTACATCCTCCTTCACACATTCCCCTCTCTCATCTCCCGGCTGGATGGTGTAGTACAGCTCCACGGGGCTCCCTTCCGACTGATCCGTGAGTTTCTTCCGTCCA
>JAVCKT010016449.1:11440-32489 GCA_032273925.1 Rhynchotus rufescens
CCCGCTGCAGTCCCAGATTTTGGAGTCTGTGTGTGATTCCGGCCTGAGAATTTGAAATCACACGAGTGACAACCTCCATTGCCCGCAGTGCTTCTTTGCAAAATAACATACTTGACCAGACTCATTGCAAAATGTTCTTAGTATGTAAAAGGATTTAAAATCAGTTACATTCTCAAGTTTATACTTGAGAATGGTTGAACAGATTCCCTCTGGAAATTTTTCATTAACTATACGTAGGTTAAGTTAAATTTCAAGAAAAAATATAAGACAGTAAAATATTATTTAAAATTTTTTTTTTTAAATTCAGACATGAATGTTGTGCCCAGGAAAATGAGTCATTAATAGCTTCCTTCGTACCTGTTCTGGATTATGTTTTTCTATTCCTGCCAGGTAATCTGAAGCATTGCTTCACAGTATTACTATTGCTGCAGCTTCTCATCATCGGAGCCCATATTATAATGGTAACTTATTTTCTGGATGTAAATGGATAGTAGCTAAAACCGAATTTCTTTTCACCTGTATAATCACAAAATATTATTTGGCTTCCTAGAGGTGAAAGGAGGCAAGCTGAAACTTCATCTCTGAAGAGAAAATTTCAGAGGCAGTTTGTCACTGTCATGTCGCGGCGCAGACACCTGTCAGACTCTATTACACATCCAACTTTCTTATTCCACGAGTTACTCAATTTGCAAATTGAGACCTCTCTGCTTTGTTAAAAATTATCACTGCTCATCCAAAACCCCTAAGTGTTTAAAAGTATAAGGTGACAGCTTGAATGCTTGGGGATGTGGACTGTCCTTATAAGGACAAATTACCTTTCTGCATGTCACATTTAAATGTTTGGCTGCCTATCATCTACCTGGGAATACAGGCTGATACGTCTTTTTAGATCTCTGAGAGCTGAGGAATTATGAGTGAAATGCACAAAAGGTATCTGAGGTTCAGTTTTCCTTTGTGTGCATCTTTTACATAGAAAGCCTCAAATGTCTCTGATTCCAAGTATTCAACGTGGAAGATATTACCTGAGGTAATCTTTATTCTAAATAAAGAGTGGTATTGATTTTCCCTAAGTAAGGAAATCCTTTTTTTTTCTTTTCTAACTAGATATATATGTTAATTTATTTTCTAGCATAAATCTGTATTGTTAAAGGCCAAAGGTTGGATTCTTTTTTTTTTTTTTTTGATTTTTTTGATTTTTATCATATGTGACGAGCACAGAGATGTAACTGGGGAGTGAGCCTGGCCCACCAGTCAGTATCCCATTTTATAATTTCATTAACCATCTCAGAAACATTTGCAGTTCTTATGGGAGTGAAGTATGCATGGCTTTTTGTTATTTACGTTACAAAACAGCTATTCCTAAATGCTAGATATTGATGATATGGGTGCTTCTGTGGCAGTAAGAATGTGTTTTCTAATTCTCATTTGTTTGATTTGTGTGTATTTTGGTGTAGCTTTTCTTGCATTTTTGTTGAGATAGATTATAACTTTTAGTGGTATTGATGTCATTCTTGCTGAATATACACCCGTAGCTAGGTGCTGTTCATCAGTGGGCCTTCTGCTTCTATCCTGTGCTTTATACATTTTTATTTTATTTTTGAAGTAGATTGCTCTCAGAGGGAAACAGCTTTGATCTCCTGACGTATACCACCAAAAATTTCATAACCCACTGGGAGATATGAGAACCACATCTTAAATTTTGCTTACTGGCCTCCTTTTGCAGTTCAGCTTGAGAACTGAACGTTTTTTCAAGGAATATTCAGCTAATGACTGTGCTCAGCTCCATGCCAGCCGCGGTTTCTTCCTTCATGGCTCGAGCGAAGGAGTGCAGGAAGCAGCTCTGACAGGCTGGAACACCCTTGGTTCGGGCTGTTGTGGAGAAGACAAGCTCAATACGGCGCTCCTTTCCCTCCACATCTCCAAGGTGCCACGGGCTGATCTCCTCAGTGCTGGCGTTGCTGCTTGCTCCCCTTCTGAACTCGTTTGGCTGTCAGTATTTGGAATGAGTATGTGGAATCTGTTAGGGCTTTTTTATTATTACTATTGTTATTATTATTATTGTTATTATTATTATTATTACTCTTATTATTATTCTTTCCTCTCTAGGCTCATTCAATCAGTACCTATGAGTCCAAACATTTTTCACAATAAATATAAGTTCTCTGCCGATTCCTCCAGCTCAGGCCTACCTATAGATTTAAAATAGGCATTTATTTCATCTTATTTTCAGAGTTCTCAAGGACTTTTTATACTTATATGTGTATAGGAAGATGTAGAGGTGAAAGTTATAGGATGCAACTAGTTTGGTCGATTCACAGTTTTAACTACAATTAAGTTTAAGGAAAACATATAGTGTTTGTACCCAGTCCTGCCTGATGTTAGGCAGTCCCAAAGGACCTTTCCTTAATGCTTTCAGAAGTAGCTTATAATCTCATCAACTGGAGAGATGTTTGTCCAAATCAGAATAAGAAAGGGCTTGACTGGAGGAAAGTGGAAGGGAAGGTCTATTGCCTTTGTCAGATTATTTCTTAATACAAAATTTGGAACTAGAGGCAGACAACAGCATTGACTGTTGAGTTCCCAGTAATGGATATACAATATTATATGTCAACAGAAAGGATTTCATTGAATTACAAGTGATTTCATGGGCTTTACTACAGCCCTGAATGAACCAAGGAGGTGTAGAGGGGTTTCGAGCGCATGGTTCTGTATTAGCTGTTTCTGAAGATCACAATGATCTTGAGCAAAGGTGCAAAGTAGTGAAAAACTGGGATCCTTTCCTACTTGGAAAATGAAGTGAATTTGCTTCTGGAGCATGATTCATGTTATAAAAGTGGTAGATCATCCTACTGAGGTCTTTTCCCATAATCTCTAATAATACTTATTTTGCCTAGTTTCGAGGTCCCATAGGCTGTCGTTAAAAGAAGCCCTTCCATGTGTGCAGAGACCCATCCAAGCCACCTTTTGGGAAACGAGGAGACGTGTGCTGGGCTCTAGCAGAGTCCAGCTCACCAGCGTTTCCAGGCACTGTCTGAACGTGCAATTGCAAGAGCGCATTTCACAAGTGCCATAAAACACCTCCGCAAAAAGGCAGCAGACCTGAGCCTCAGCTATAGCATCGGTAGGCAGTTGTCTGCTTACGTGTAATTTTACAAATTTTTCAGCTTAATCAGAGATTCATATGAAATACGTTTCACACAGAGATATTGTGTGGATTTTCAGCACTCTCTGGGGGGGGGCATAAATGGATTACGCTCAGTCATATGCAACTTATTTCTTTTTGTTGTTTCTTTCTTTCTTTCATTAAATCCCCAACATTAATTCCATACATGTTACTTGTGCATGCTCCTGATATTTAACTCCTTTAGTGTTCTGTGTCCTTCTGTTCAGTCTTCAGTGACCGGGGGAGCTGTTCCTGGTGTGTGGTGCTCCCGGTGGATGGATTCCTGGTGAAGTGAAGGGCAGGTCACAGCAAGTCTCCGTGCTGGTTCCAGCAAGGCTGTCGCCAAGGCAGAGCTCCAGCAGGGATGCTTGCTCCCTGTGCCGGCGGGGAGCTGCACACCACACATCTGGGCACCACACACCGTGGCACAGACCCAGGACACAGCCCCATGCTCCATGGGGCATCATCTTCACAAACATCACTGGTTGGCACGCACACGGTAGCTGCCAATGCGGGCACTTGGAAAGCAACTGACTTTCCTAAGGCCTGAGAGTATGGGACAGAGCCAAGACCAGGTCTAGTTCCTGACTACCCTTACAACTATAATGTAGTCCCTTGTAGCACCCTGCCTCCTTAAATTATTTATGTAATTGATTTCCCCTATGAAATAGCCTCTTGGATATGAAAAGGAGACTCAAATGCGATAGAGAAAGGCCAGGACTTGGTGCTGTATGAAAATTCAGTCTATTCAGTCTGTCCACCGTGTAGAAATGAAGACAGATGTTATAATGCCATTCCTTCTGTGCTTTTTCTTACCTCATTGTGATGTCCTGACCAGTGGTCAGGAGTGTATTTGGCCCACTGGAAGAATAAGAAAGGTATGCCGACCTTGAATGCCAAAATGTAGGAGTCCACTGGAAAACCTTACGTTTTGAGTAAGTTCTTGGAAGGTGGAAGGCTTGAAGTGGAGTAAGAAGGAGCACGTGAGTGAGTTAAAGAGACAGGATAAGGAAGGAGACACACAAGGAAGAAGCAAGAGGCAAGCACAGAGAGCAGGGTGGGAAAAGCCGCTGGCCTCGTGCAGCAGAAGGTCGCTGTGCTGAGAAGGGAAATGGCACAAGGAGACCAGCAGCAAGGAAGTGCAAAGAGGGAGAGGACGGAGAGGTGCCGTTCTGCTTAAATTCACATCTTTGATGCTGCACATAGAGGAGCACGCGTGGGGCTCGCTTTTCATGTATGCCGAGGCATATGTCCTAGAGCTGAATTCTGAATTCCTTTTTTATTTTGTAAATTCGGATTAGGTGGATAGGGCATTTTCTTCAATATTATATCATGCTTCAATATTATATCATGCAAAAAAAAATTGTTTACTATGTTATATGTTTCCGCCCGCCTCAGGATTTTAATGGACTCTTCTACTTTCACTGGTTATTTTTGTACCCACAAAATAACATTTGTTTTTTAGTGAATGTACACTGTCACTTAAAACATGTCTATTCCTACATCTAGGAAAAAAATATTTCCAGCTTCTTTTTTTAAAGAAATAGACCTGATTTCAATGTCTGTTTTTTTTTTTTTTTTTTAACATGCACAGTTCAGCCAGTTATTTGGAGTAACTTGGACTTCAGTAGTGACATGAGTCTGAGCAGGAAAAATGATATCACAAGAAGGGAAACAAATACGTCCTCTTACTCTGGTCATGGAGCTTTTAATTCCACACTTGGGGAAACAGCAGGATTTACTGGGGTCAGCTGTATTCCCCTGGGATATGTATTATTAAATTGTGTATATATGTGCATGTAAGTGTTGTAGGGAGGAGTGGAAGGTCAGAACATACTTTGCAGCTTTATTGCATTGCGTTAAATTTACCTTTTAAAACTTACTTGTTGTCAAAATCAGGCATAAAGCAACCCCAACACATGCATTTACTCCATAAATATTTAAATAGTTGCATTTACCCTTCAAGTGCAGTATGTATGTTTATTGTGAATAGGAAAACGACCATACAGACTTTTTTTTTTTTCCATTTAGAAATTAATTTTACTATTTCCCCTTTGGGATTTTAGGTATTTTAATTTTCCCAGTTGCCTCTCGAGTTATCTTCAAGGCTTTTCTCACAGAACTTACCCTGGCGCAGCAGCACCTTCGACGTGTGGCCCGCTCTCCTGTCCCGGCTTTTGGTCCTGCATTTAAAGGTTTAAAACAGCTTCTGGGTGTGTAGCCACTGCCCACCTCGGGCCCCGGGTCTGCAGGTGCTTGCCTGGGCCGTGAGCCTGTGTGAGCTCCTTGGAAATTCTCCTCAGAGGCTGCTGAAGGAGTTCGGTGTTTAGAGTCACTGCCCTCAACGCCGAGGTCCGTACTGCTGGCTTGCAGAACGGCAACGTGGGATCGCTCTCAGACCCAACACTCACACCCCACGTGATGCCTCAGCAGTGGAGTGCCACTAATGTCATACAAATTATCCAGCACAGTTGTACTTAAGATTTTTATTATTATTATTAAAATAGAAACCTTTTTTTTTGTGCGTGCATATCACTTAAGGCCAGACAAAGTTGAGGTAAAACATGATATGTGTTATGTATATAAGCTGTAGACAGATATTCCTTTTTTCTGTCCATATCCTGTGTTTTTCTTTCTGCCTGTAGGTTTTGAGCCCCAAAAGCAAAATATAATGGAATATTTTTTTTGAAAAAAAAAAAGTTTTTTTCTTTCTTCCTGAACAATTTACACTGATTGGATTGCGGTCTGAATTTTCCATTTAGCTGCTGTTGCTTTGAGTAAAACAATTACTTTTTATTAAAAATGTCAATTCAAATGATTATTTAAAACCAGTTTAAATAATAAAAAAAAAAAGAAGAATAAAAGAAGATAAAACTCTTCCCTGGTTTCTGTTTGCGCAGGAATCTGTGCTATGGAACCTGGACATAATTTTATTGAAATGGTTCTTTTTTAATTGGTATTAATGAAAGCTGCATGTGTGCGTATGGGGAGGATGCAATTCCGTGCGGGCGCGGAGCTGCCCTGGTGCACACGGGGGGCTTGCACGGCTGCTGCCGGGGGCTGCGCGGCTCCTCGCGCTCAGAGGGCTTCTCCCAAGCGCGGGCTGTAACAGGGCTCTTCCCTGGGGTGGCCGCACACGGGGGGGGCCTTCGGTGCCAGAACAGGCGTGGGGGTCACGGGCCGGGCTTGGCGTGGGGCAGGGCCCCTCTCCCTGTCCTTGTCCCTCGCCCAGCCGGAGGATTTAGCCGCTCCGGTGTGAAGGCGCTTGCAGAGAAGGTTCCCGTTTTCACAATGAAGAACCACCACAAATGGTGGTTACGTTTAGCTCGTCTACATTTAGCACGGTCTGCGAATATCGGCATACAGGATGTATCATTTCTCTATAGTAAATGCCATTCCCTAAAGCATCAAGTTCATGTTACTGTACATCTTTATAGGTATCGGTAGATCTTAATATCAATGAATTCGAGATTACTACACCACAATGTTGGAACAGTCAGAGTAAGTAATTCAGTTTTTCTATTGTAAAGTCTTCATTTCAGAGATAAATAGCCTGACCGAATTAGGGTAGAGGCTGTTGTCTCAGCGAAGAAATATAATATGTGTGGCTGCAGTCAATCGTAGGATGCGACTTCTTCGGCCAGTAATGGCAGAGTGGGAAACTTTAAATGATTGAAGAAAATAATGAAATCCATCACTGTGACATTTCTTGGTGAGCTCAGTTTGTGAAATCAATGTTTTGATTTGATCGTTAGGCCCTGTCCTGTTGTTTAAAAGAGAAAAGATAGTTACAGAATTAAGGAAGATGACTGGAAATATGCTAATATAGAGTGAGGATTTTTAACAACTTCTTTCCCTGACCCCGTTTTTTGGTTTTGAGCAGCGTGTATTCGGCCCTGACTGAAGCAGGCGTAATTGAATCACAAAGGCTGCATTTCTAACTCTTTCCCCTAATTTCACTGTTAATGGAAATATATTTGTTGTTGCAGTAATATGCATGCTGAATATCAGCATTTAGGGACAATGGAATGAGTTGAGGGATTTACTGATT
The DNA here is from genome assembly GCA_032273925.1 of Rhynchotus rufescens. Taxonomy (NCBI): domain Eukaryota; kingdom Metazoa; phylum Chordata; class Aves; order Tinamiformes; family Tinamidae; genus Rhynchotus; species Rhynchotus rufescens. The sequence goes on from JAVCKT010016449.1 coordinate 18,655, forward strand.
TACTCTGATTTTTTTTCCTAGTGTTTATATAATAGAAATTAATATAGCATTAGAATTTCAGCTAGACCAACCATTGGCAGTGATTTATAACTGGAGTTTTAAATGAAATTGGGAATTAGGGGAGAAACATTATTTTCTAGTCAAGTCAAGGAGCCGTGTTGTGGACAGAGGCGTTTCTTCATGACTTATACCCCATCTGCTTGCATGAGGAACTCTACTCCCAGTCAGTTTATAATTTTAGAAGTAATTGGCATTTAAATTCCTTTCCCTCTGTTAAAATAATGAGAGGAAACGGTAAAAGAAGCAGATGCTTTGACAATGTAGAGCCCAATAGATTTAACAAAGTAATGAAAGTTCTGCCCCAGCTGGATTTAAGAGAGAGCCCTTTCGTTGAGTCTTTCTCTCTGTGGCGCTGCATTGCAGTGTGTGAGTGTCTCAGCAGCCAGTGGCGAGGGCATTCCCCTGCTGATGCAGGGGCTTTCGGCTGCCTTTGCTGCCCGTCCCTGGAGAGCTGAGGAATGCAGGAGGAAGGGGACCTCACCTTGTGCCCCACGTGGCCACTTCCCCCAGCCCCGCTGCTTGGCTCCCCATGGGAAGCCAGTGCTGCGTGAGCCTCACTGAGGTGGGACATCCTGCACCAATATGTGCAAAGGGAAAGGGGGGAGATTGGCAATTATCTGGCCTAAGCTGCTATCTAAACAGATATCCAGAACAAGGATCAGAGAAAGATTTATTCCAAGATGTGGAAGTATAGCAATGTGAGATAATGTATGTTATGGGTTTACCAAGGGCAGATCTTTCCAGTCACGCTTGATACCTGTCTTCAGAAACCTTGTTTGATACCTGTTTCCCAAGCCATGGAAATGGGTGGTTGGGTTTCAGATAAACATCAGATCAAGTCTATCAAGTCTTACACAAGGATTAGTTAAATCACAGAGATTAGGCCAAGGCTGTGAGGTGGTAATGCATTTGTTAAAGAGAAGGAAAAGGTTGTGGTTGAAATGTTCAACCAAAGAATCCACCAAGGATTGATTTTTGGTACCAATTTTACACACTATTTCCTATTGCTATATTGCAAGGATAGCCCTTCTGAAGTTTGCTGGTAATGCAGCTATAGGGGCATTGTAAAATCTAAGCCAGATTGGATTATCAGATGTAAGAAGCGGCTAGCATTTATGTAGCAATAACAGCTGGTAATAGTAACAGAAATGGGATAAGATTTGCTGAGAATTGCAAGATCATGCAAATTGTGATCAATAGTGACTATTTTCACTATGAGGAAAACTTACGAAGTGGAAATAGATGTAAAAAGATCTGATTATTTTATCAATCACTGGAGGACAAAGCCTCACAGCTACTGCAGGTATGGGGGGGAAAAATGAAGTTAAATGCAGTTTTAGGAAAAATCAACCAACTTCAGACTTTTAAAGCCGTTGAAGGAGGCAAAAGTGAAACATCTGTTCCTCTAAAATAGTGTGTGCAGTTCTGGATAAGGCAGTAGATGTAGACAGAGAACTTCTCCAAAGAGAACAGGTTAAAATTAAATGTCTGGAAAGGGAGAAGGCCTGTTTTATTTTTGCTCTTGGTAAAGATTAAACTGGCAAAAAGTGTCTGTGAAGAAAGCAATTGAAGATGGACGAGGGATTCCTAAACCTTTAAAGCGTGAGGTTTAGGAAGAGGCTACGTGGAGAAGCAGCGGGAATGATTAAAACCCATACATTTCTGAAGTGTCTTGTACGGTGTGTGGGACTGGGATCCCATGCAAGAAAATCCTCCTGCAGCTGGCGTCAGTCCTTGCGGACGCCAAGGAAGTGGCGCGTCCATTGGGTGCCGTTTCCAGTGTGTTCACACAGGGCACCCGAAGGTGCCGCTTCTTTTCTCCCCTGCCATTGCTCCTGGAATAGGGTCCTTAAGAGATGATTAATGATTCTGCGCTTGTGGGGTGGAGAGGGGAGAGGTTTAGTATCCTGGAAAACAAGCAAGGCCGGTGACATTCATCAGCAGTTGTTAAGGAAAATAAGTAATGTGCTGTTGAGCCAGAGGAATTATCCTGTTGAAGCCACGGAAAAGAAAGGAAATGAGGATTGATAGAGTGAGAGGCTGTACTTAATATGATATCAGGGTTCGGAACAAGAGAAAAAAAAGGAGAGGCTCATAGGCTAGCTTAGCTTGCATTCTTTAGTGAAATTATGTGAAATGTTTATGAGAAAAAAAAATCCAGGGATTGTGTATAATGGAAGTGGAAAAAAAAACAAGCAGAGAATAAATGGCACTAAACTGATGGCCCTAAACTGTTGTTTTATAGTCATGAAAACAGTTAAAGGAATAACACAAAGTGACCTGGAGGAAGGAAATACGGACAGGGTGGAAAACATGATTTTTCTTAAGGAAGTATTGGAGATTATCCTGTGGAAAACCAGTGTGTGACTGGGGATACCGGCAGCGCGCAGTCAGGCGCTGTTTGCAGCGCCGCAGGCGGGCGCAGCGCCGGGCCCTGGTGAGGCAGAGCCAGGGAGCACAGCGCAGCCGGGAGCACCGCGCGCGGCACCGGCCCTGGAGCTGCCCGCGGCCGCAGGAGCTGGGCTCAGCAAGGCCGAGACGGGCGCTGCCAGGGCGAGCTGGAGCAGGGAAGTGAAGCGGGGGCTCCGGGAGCGGCCCAGTGGTGCCCGGCCTGCTGGAGCGGGTCACACCAGGCACCAGCAGCTCCCACGCTGCTGTTGGAAACGGGCGTGGGCAAATAGCGCGGGAATAGCGGGTTTCTACCACAATGGGGGAGACATAAAAACAAAAATCCCTATTAATGCCGTATTTTCTTTGTTAGCGATTGATTTAAGGAAGGTATTGGGACAGTGGGAGAAACGTTACATTGGGGCCCAGCGAATACTGGATTTCGTGTCCTTTTTTCACTCACTCACTCATAATATTTCAAAAAACCTCTCCTTGTGTACTGAAATATTCCAGGCTTGGTCTTTGCTGACAGTTTGAGTAAAATCAATTCAGCCATTTCTGAATTCCATGAGTCAGAAAAAATAGTGCTCCTTTTGGAGAGCACGTAGCACATTCCCTTTGATCAAGATTCTGTTTCTGTTTGTTTCCTTTTTTTTTTCTTGCCTGAAAGCAACACAGACTTTGACTTGTGATAGAGTAGCACTCTTTATTTCAGAGCCCATCCAGGACAAAAGTAAGAAGAAGGAAAATTTGTGAAATGGTACTTAGAGACCATTTAAAAGTTGCTTCAGAATGTGCTGAGTTGGCTTCGGGAAGTTTACCACTGCTGAAGAAACTCTTCCCCAAGCAGGTCTCTCTAAGCGTTGCAAAGTGGATTTCCCCCCTATGAGTTCCAACCAGAACAGGCTGCCCAGGGAGGCTGTGGAGTCTCCTTCTCTGGAGGTCTCCCAAACCTGCCTGGATGGGACCCCGTGCCATGTGCTCTGGGTGTCCCTGCTGGAGCAGGAGGAACTAGATGATCCCTAGGGGTCCCTTCCAACCTCAACCACTCTGTGATTCTGTGGTAGTGTCAAGATCTGTGCAGAAATCTTAGTCTATTGAAATAAAAACAACAACTTCACAGAATTTAATGGAGTGAGATTTGATCCTAACTAAAGGATCAAAGTTTCAAGGTTTGAAAGAACTTCTGCCTCAGCTTTTCCATTTTACAAAACATGCCTTCCCCATCCTTTCTCTGATTGACAAATGAAGTGGCCGAGGTATCTTCTATTTCTACCAATATTATTATACCAGTCTCCTTCCTGAGCATTTCACACAGTTTTTACAAAATCTAGACTACACATAAGCCTCACATCAAATAAATTTAGAGCCCAGATCATTTTGAGAAAAGACTTTTCCTAAAAAACTGTACAGATGATGTAAAAAATACAACTTACCTCTTATCTTTGCCCAGATGAGCAAGTGTCTAGTTGAGAGATGTCTGCTGAGACTCCTGCCTTTTGCAGCTGAACAGTTCCCCTGCTCATTGGGAAGAGGCAAGGATGAGCTTTGATCCCCAATTACAGAGCGTGGCCTCCGTACTCCACCCTGCTCTGGCCAGAGGCCACCACGTTATGCAACAGGGACACCCATGGACTGGCTCCATCCAAGCTCTCCTCAGTGCTCGCCAGTAATTTGGGCACACTCAAGGTTAAGCACTACAGTTTGGCAGCAACATACAGGGGTAAAATACTACTCAGGAGGATGGGCAAGCAATTTTCACAAGTAGTGCCCTCCCTAATTCTGAGCCTCCAAGTAGAGAGATCCACTTCTGTAGGACTTCCCAACACAGGTTGCTGCAGCTCCTTCAATGTGCAATTTAACAGTGGATGCAAAACACACTGCCAGAGTTGGGCAGCCACAAAAATGAAGTGCAATTAGTGTGTCACAGGAGAGACTCGAGGAAGCCACCACCTCCTGCACCCTTTGATTAACATCACTTTCAAACGCTCCTCTGTGGCCGCAGCTCCCAGCCCCATACGCACACTTCAGTTACCCTGATCCAGGAAAACACTGGCGAGAACACGTGGAAACGATCTGTTTGAGGTGACTTTTTCTTAAAAATGCTACAAAATAAAAGCAAACCTCAATAAGTGCTTGAGACATTTTAATTGATGTAATTGGAGAAGTAAATTAGGTAGAAATCTACATAATACATTATGTTGTAAACTACCTGCCTGAAGCCAAATCATTTCCAAGTATGAATCAGCATCATTTGGGGAGAAAATGCCACCAGCAACATCTACAGCGTCTCAGTCCCGCCCTCCTGCTTCCCTGCCCTGCATGCGCAGCCACGACGACCTACTGCAAAGCCTGACTGACTCCCTCAACATTTTTCAGGGGTTGTTCTCAACAAATTACATCTTTCTGCTCAGAAACTGCCCACTTCCCATAGAAAAGTCTGAAATGAGAAAGCACTGCTCTGGCAGCAGTTGTTCATAGGCCCCAGGCCTTAAGTTTTTCTTCCAGAGCCTGGGGTCTGCCATAGGAAAATCTCTCCCATGCTGGACAGGCTATTAAGGAGTTTATGGCCTGGCCCTATCCCAAAGCAGAGAAGGGTTCATAAAATGTGAAATAGAACTGCCATGAAATGCTGCTGCAGGAGTCTTATCTCCAGAATTTCTATTTTCAGACAGAATTTTTTTTCAGATACATATTTCAAGGGAGTAGCTGGAGAAGAGAGGGAAAGCTATTTGCTCCTTTGTGTTTTTCACGGAAATGTCAGTGATAAAGAACATTGAGACAATATTGTTGTTTTATGCACAGGAGAATCTTCTGGATTACTGCAGCTCCTGCATTCCTGGCAGGGCAGCATCCCTCTGTTTTGGTCACCTTCCTGCTGGGTGAATCACCTCATCTGCATCCTCAGCAAGCTGCACCGGCAGAACATGAGCAACCCCAGGCAGGGCTGTCACCTCGGTGCTCTCTGAATGCAGAGAAGGGGTTGCAAAAAAGCCAAGAAACATTATTTGGGAACTGCTGCCATTTCCAAAGGCAGAGCAGTGAATTCCTGTAACCAAAGCCACGCAGGGAACAATGTTAGAGCAAGCAGAAGCCACAGCCATCAGATGCTGTGGGGCCTTCTCTGCTCTGCGCTTCCTGGGCAGCCACTCCTGCTGCCCTTCCCAGCTTCTGTCCCTGAGGAAAAGAGGAATCCACAAATACCTTTACAAATGCATACCCATTGATGCACAGCTTCATTTGGAACATCTAACTTGCCTGAAATGCGCACCATTTCAGCTAGTTTGGCCCTACATGCTTTAAGACACCTCATCCCTCTCAGAGAAAAAAAAAAAAGAATAATTTTCAAGATTAAAAAATAAAAAAAGAAAAACACAAAGACCTACAGCTGTGTGTGGTAAAACACAGTGATAAACAATAGCAGGCGCAGGGCAAAACCATTTTGTTGTGAAGATTATCCTGTGGTTTTGGTGCGGAAAAGGGATTTTCCTGCAGAACACTGCTGGACAGTGACTGTCCCTTCGACTGGGCCGGTCACCCTTTCTGAACCGTGTAGCTCCCTGACTGCAACTGTTCCACAGTGCTGTGTGTCTGGAGTCACAGCTTACCTGTGCTCCAGGAAAGGCCTGCACTGCCTCACAGTATTGCATCAACATGGATTGACACAAATCTGGTAAAAGGGAGCGTGAGAAATGTAGCGTAAAGCCTCGAAACTCCCTGAGTGCCATCAACAATTAGTCCTGCAGCTCCATAATTAGCAGCAGCCAGTCCTGAGATTGCCTAATTGACTGGTCACTTGGGTTGCTGGGGAAACAGAAATTGGCAGAACATCAGCCCGTGTCCCCCTTAGCCTTGTATCCTGTCATGTACATTAAACAGACAGGACTGTCCCTTCCCAGTCCTGCTTCCTTCCTTCTCAGATTGTATCAGTTCCTGAAAGGTGACTACTCATGGACAGCGAGACACTGCAAGGAAAACATCCAGGCTACTCCTGGACAAGCTTATTCTACAACAGCCTCATTTCTTTCCGGATGTTGTCAGGCCTCTTAATTGCCTTCCTCATGTCTGTACATACGCAGACATGTAATTAAATCTCAAATCCTTGTTTTTATTGCTTCTTGTGGTGGCTTCCAGTCTAGCAAACTGAAACACAGCCATGTAAAAGGCCATTCACTGACATACCAATGATTCTTTCTAGCATGGGAAACATGAATTAAAAAAGCAAACTAAAACACTCAAAGAATCACTTCACTAATGGAGAATATCGGGATACCCAGTAAGGTTTCCAGTAAGGAAAACCAATGACTTCTTGTATATTCAGAATTTGGTAGAAAAGCTCTATAAGGAGAAAAAGTGTTGTTTTCTATTATCTTTTCCCTAATAATGATATCTTCTGATGTCCAGGAAGGTGTAAACCTACAGGGAAGCATTTGCTTTGCCTCTGGCATTCAAAATGGTTGTCTTGCATACGGCTGCTCTGCTGTCTAGTACGGGCTATGTACAATGTCACTTTTACTTCAATAAGGATCATCTCTCATTCTCTCTCTTTTCACAAAATTTGTCATTCTTTAAGAGCAGTATTTTGTTCTTGAATTTCACTGAAATTGGTCATGTGTTAAAAAACAAGGTAAGCAGGAGAACAGAGAGACCCTTAAGAGATCAGGCTAAAAATGCCTAAAACCTCCCTGCTTCACACACAAGCAGTCCCACCTCATCACACAGATGCAGGTGCTCGTGGAGGGCATGGGACGAAGACACCTGGCAGGGGAAAGGAGAGGATGGGAGGCAAAGCAGGATGACGACAGCCCAGACAAAGATGAGCTCAGCCTGCTAAGAAAACGTATCACTGGATAAGGGATCTTTTCACAAATGCTGTTGTGGTCTCCTCTGTGAGGGTCTGTTTCCTTTCTGAAGACCTGCAGTCACTGATAATTATCCTACATCCCAAAGACACCTGATGAGCAGCTTCATGACCCTACAACAAGGAACAGCTCAGACACTGAACTCCTAGCTTGACCTGCCAGTAAAACCAAGCTACATCAAAGAACCTACAAGATATACACTACTCATTTGGGGAAAGAGAAAAACTGCCCTACAGTTTATAGCAATTCATATATCTGCTTAGTGTAAAGTATCTGCTATGTGATCCACAAGTCCTGCCAGCAGACAGGTTTATCTGGAGTGGAATCACACATGGAGTAGGGCTGTAACACAGGTACAGAAACACAGTATAGATGAGGAATGTATCTTGAGCAACGTATCTTGGCTCAAACCTATAGAGTCTTCACTTACCTGCATCTGTAATGCAAATAACCTCTTATAATTACTATATTGCTGCCTGAATGAATCACACAATTTCCCAGCATGCTTCTTCATATCTGGTTAGACCGGTTCAAGAACCTTTTTAATTCTTCATCAAGACAGATAATTAAGTTAGTGAAAATCACTGAGACTAATGATCTCCAGGTGCATGAGGAGCATGCATAGTTGGCATAGAAGCTTTAAACATAAGCTAATTCAGCAGGAAGAAAGATGATATAATACCATTTTATATGTCAGGAATTGTATAAACATTGTACAACCAAGAGTGTCCACTGTGCCAAGGCAAACACAGATCTTCCCTACACTGCAAGTGCTTCTTACCTCTCTTGCCCTCCACTTGCATATTTTATTTAGCTACCACTTATGTACTAAAATCCACTGGAAACACCAGCAACCGGATTGTTTCACTGGAGAGGGCCAGGGTCTCTTCTCTAAGTGTTCTTCAAACTCCCCACATTTTCCAATCTCAGAGGCTTCAGGTTGTATTATCCAAGTTCTTCTTTCTTCACCTGGCAGCTTTTCAGTTCCCTTTCATAGCTGTGGGCAGGGACTTTAAGAATAGAAATTGTAAGGGAAACAGCATGTTCCTACACTGAGCAATAAGGCTGGTCCTTCCTCTCTGAAAGCTTCTCATAACGGGTTACTTTTCCCTGGTGTTGCTCAAGCCATAGCAGCATTCAACGTGTAACTCTGAACCCTCTCTGTCACTCTGCACTTCTGTGTGGGCTCCATTATTTTATAGCAGACACTTCTAAACGCTTTTTGATTCCTTCAAAAGTAGATAATTAGAGACTTCATTAACTACTTTTAGCTGCTGTTATATGGGATAAATAAATATCTTATTATCACCCTTTACAAACTAATGCCCCATTTCAGTAATTTCGTATTTTTAAATGTTATGCCCTGGCTTCCAAGAGATTCTAATCTCTCAAGATTGATAAAAAACAGAGGAAATATGAAAGCCTTTGAGTTTCCTGAAGAATGTCCTATCATGATTATAATTTATAGCAAAAGGGTTTTAACTAACCCACTTCTGAAGAGTTGCACTTACAAGGAAAAATAGGGTATTTCAGACAGTTAAGCTAGAAATGTAGAGGCAAACATAAAAACATTATCCTGGAAGTTAAATAACTAGTCCAGATCACAAATCATTATTGTTATGTCTTGTTATGTAGTAATACATTCCACCTACAGGGTAAACTCAGTCAGTGGCTTCATGATGTCGGTCCATGGGGATTAGTACAAACAATCACTTCTCAAATTCTCTTCTTCAGGTTACAACCTCTCCATGTAGCCCAGTTCTTACCTGGCTCTAGGGTAGTTCTGCTCATCCCAACACTTCTTCCATTAAGCAGTTCCATCCCTATAGTCACAGCAAACATGTAAAAACGTAGTAAGTTATAGATAACAGAGTCTCTTGCTCTATCAGCTCTCAAATAAACCCCTTCTCTACCTCCTTCCCTAATACAACCCCTGCCTCTGTATTTTCTGTCTTTATGAAGACACACTTTCTACTGTACCATTTTTTTGTTCTCCCACTGTCTTCTATTTTTAACAATACTAGGAGGCATAGACAGGGATGAGATACAAACAAAACAGGATATTTAGTACTGATGGAATGAAAAAAAAATTGTCAGGTGTTAGTCTGATTTTTTAGTTCATAAAGATCCTAAAATCTCAGCAAATAAAAAAATATTTTTAGCTTCATCCTTAGAGATAACAAAAGTAGAAACATACATAAACATTACTGAATATCTTTTCATATCCAATATGGGTTTGAATTTTATTTTTTCCTTGTAAAGAAATCAGGACACCTCTAATTTAGCAACGATTACCTTTAATTCAATTTGAGTGGTAGAATTATTTATTATTTTGATTTTTTCCTAATTTATTTAAAATTTATTCGTCATCTGTCTTTTATTTGGAGATGTTTGCTTACTGTACAGAATTAAGTGTTTTAAAAATATACAAAGAGGACAAAAAAATCTGCAAAGTGGCCGTATTTCTTTTAATTCAAGTACATTATATTATAGTTTAGATAACCTCCTCAGTGCAAAACTCCAGCTTATGAAGTAACAGGAGATTAATTCATACAAAACGTTCCAAATGAAAATGATTTAGAAGTCTTTTTCATGCAGGAGCAGAGTTCACATGTGTGTGCCATTTCACTTTGCAAACTTCTGCTCAGTTCCATTCTTCCTAGTTCATAAAGCAGTTCTCGTGTTTTTACAAGACATTTCCATCTTAAAGCAACACAGTCCTAAGAGACTCTTACACATTTAGATACTTTCTCCTCCCTGTTGTTCCACATTCATTTCATTGTTAGAATCCTGGGAAAAAAAATTTAAAAGTGTTTTTACTCTTCAGCTCCTTTGATTTGCAGGGTTCACCAGAGGACATCAAGACCAAAAGGGAGTAATAGAGAGGAAGAGCCAGGCTGAAACAGTTCATCATTCCCCAGCACTGAGTAGGAGGTTCTGCCTATTCCTGTCTGATCCTACCCTTTTGTCTCAAGCCAAACAGTTACAGAAGGCAACAACAGTAAAATCAGTTTTAACAGACACAAACTGAGAGCAGTTGCACCGAGCTTACCAACAGCTGTGTGTCTAAAAGGCCATTATCTGGTAATGAGAAACTTCTTTGCACTTAAAAGAGATGACAGACTTTGAATCTTTCTGGGAGGTTGTAAAAGAATTTGAAATCAATTAATTAAAAAAAAAGCAAAAAGAAATAAGCAAATAAAGCTGAACCTGTCAGTTCTCTAAAATTTAATGTTGTTTCAGATGCAAATATAAAGGGAAAAGCTGCCTAAAAGGAGCTTAAAATACGGAGTTATACAGATATGAAACCACGACTGTGAGTTGCAGAGCTGAATTCCCAGTGTGAGGCTATTCGTCACTGGGAGTTCTCCTGAGAAATAGGTGCTCAGTCCTTAGTCTCCATGCACACAGTTCCCCTATGATTCATGTGGGTCTTACTTATCTTTGAACCTTACCTATCAGTGTATAATCTTCTCTATGACTTTTATCCGTTTTGCCAGATTGCCAATAGTGCTATTCACAGTTTCGCACAACATACTAACCAGTTATCCCCACCAGAGATCAAAATAAAACCCCAGGTTTGTTGTATGCAGAAAGACAGAAGGCAAGATACAAACTCATTACAGAAAAAAAAAAAAAAATCTTGATACTGAGAGTGAGAGCTTACAGTGAACGTACAGCCATGCTACACTTCAGATTATAATAGGATCAAGACTCTGATTTTGAAAATTGCTGATTAATTCAGTTCTGGACTGTTTTGGGGATGAGTGGCTTGTCTTCTATTGTGCGGACAACAGAACAGCCATTTCATCTTTTCTGCCCCACAGTTCATTTTGGCAGGATTTTGTTAATATTGTTCTCTAATTTCTATAACCATTGTTTTACATTAAGATAGACTATCTAGCTGACTTTCAATATATGTTTTATGAAGAATAGACTAAAATTAAAACTCTTTCACTAAGAAATTCAATTTGTCTTTATGCAGAGAAATAGTTCTTGATTTTAACTGCGTTTTTTTTTAACTTGCATAGAGCAAACTGCAAGCACACAAAGCATTGTATTTTTGAGAAACAAGCATAGTTCTGTCAAATACTATGGAATAATTTATAGGACATGACTTTTCAGAAAGAAAAAATCCTCAATAGGGATGCTTGTACTGTCAAGTATGTGAAAATTGTCCTTAATTAGCCTATTTGTCAGGTACACAGGAAATTACAGTAAATGTCCTACTAAAAGTACCACCACAGTAGAGTGGCACAGAATGGAAACTGAGGACTCTCCATTAACTCTCTTCTGCACGATGCTCTCCTCTTGCCTTTTCTCTCCTCCTCATTCATATCAGAATTACAGGGACCTCTAGTTGGATAATGTTTTGAAATGTTTACCCACTTCAATAGTGTACCTCACTGAAATTTCACCTTTAATTAAGGGCTCTGAAGCTGACGCCTGTGTCCTCCCGCAACAGAGGAGTCTAGAGAGATGAAAAATACAAGTGCCAACCTCAGTTTCCTGCCAACAAATAAGTTATCTCCCACATGTGCATGTGCAGACAGTTTCTGTATATAGGCTCAGGGTGGCAGCAGCTGTGGCCAGGACATGATCCACTGTCACTCCATCACTCTTCCAGGAAAATGCTCAGCTGCCTGGTCCTGCCAGAGACACGAAGGGAATTCCAGAGACTTTGTCCTTATCCTAGCAGCAAAAAAAGAAAAAAAAAATTTTTTTTAGCAGGTGACCTTTTTTTTTTATTTTAGTATAAAACCTGAGCATCTGCTAGCATGTATGGGCATCAAGAGCAGAGTGATTTGCTCACTTCTCTCTCCACAGAATATCTCTCTTGCTACATCTAAGAAAAGTAGTTATCAAAATGGATGCCCCTTTTAAGGCATGGATAATGAATTATCACAACCTCTTCTTTAATTTCACTGTCAGTCTAAAGTCTACCTAAAGATCTTACCACTCTAAAGAACGATTTTTTAAAAAAAATTTGGCTGGATATTTCAACAAAAAATATCTCAAAATCCAGACACAGTTTTGGGATAAGGTCCTGCTCAGCAAAATAGTCTTGCTGGTTCCCAGAGGAGGGAGGGATGATATTCCTCTGTGTGAAGCAGGATCTCTTGGTCCTTACCTCGCAATGGAGCAAGCTGGAGTCATTAACTGCCAATTGCCATAAAACAAACTCAAGAGAAGGGAGGAAAAATAACCCTGTGTCATCTCCTCTGCTCCCCCATCAGTCCAGCAGCAGCTTCCCACCTCCCCACTGACCAACCGCCATTTTCTCACTCTCCCCTCCCGCCATTTTCTCACTCTCCCCTCCCGCCATCTTCTCAACCTGCTTGTGGCCACCTTTGGCCTCGGTGTCTCTCTCCTGATGCCCCTTGTCTCCATAGCCAAGCTGTAGTGCCGGCCAGCAGCTCCAGTCCCTACCAGGTAACCCACAGGGATATCCCCACAAGTCCCCCTGCTCCTTGGAAGAGCCGGCCCAAGCCGGTTCCTTGGATCACCCCAGGCTTCGCAGGCCCGGCCGCGGCAGCCATTTGCGCAGCCTCTGCCTACAAGTCCCAGCAGCCCCCGCGGCACCGAGCCGCGAGCTGCTGGCAAAAGGTGCCGCAAAGGATGATGGGGCTTGTAGTCCTGGAGAATGCCCGGGAAAAGGGCTCCGGAAGTAACACCTAAGAGAAGAGATAGAGGAAAAGCACTCAGAACATCCAAAAAAAAAAAAAAAAAAATTATAATTTGCGTTTGCATTAAAAGTAGAAATATTCTAGCAAGTAAAAAGTAGAGAGATATTAATATAGTGTTAAGGTTTCACCTCAGAAAGGTGAAGGCAGCTTTCACCAAAAAATCATAAACCATTGCGGAAATCCAGGTCTTTATTCTATATCCTTTATTTTAGTGCAGATCGGGGAAGGAAATTCAAGGAGTGTGTCTGGATGTGTTTTATACCTCATCATGACTAAACTACAGGAACACTTTGGTAAGTATATGTTGTAATTGTTGGTAATACAAAGGCAGGACTTTCAGGCCCATAGTTGAGCTTGGTTGTGAAGTATTTATGACAGAATCAGTGCTGCTAAAATGCCCCTTTTTTTTCCTGGAACTCTTATTTTTGGATGAGACTTTGTTACTTTGTTTTGTACATTTTTTTTTTCAAAAACAGGCTGAGATGATTTCATTAGGCTACACTCTTAGCCTTAGATACCACATGATAGATACCATGTGCCCATCTCGACACTCATCTAAATGGTGAATAGTGAGGTGATGAGGTATTTAAGCTTGCATTTTACTCCAGGTTATGCTGGAAATGCAGCTTTTTCTACACTAGAAATTGTTACTTATATGAGATTCTGAAATGGTGTAGCTTCCTTGAATGACTGTCCACGTCTGATTTCCAATGGAGGAACAAGCCAAGTATTCCAGGGAGTCAGCAACATCGCGACGCCAACAACAACCCTTAGAGTATTTCAGCTTGCAGTATCCTCTTTCCTTCCTCCCTCCCGTCCTCCCACCCGTCCTCCCCCC